>JAGFPH010002801.1:70278-116110 GCA_018207615.1 Philaenus spumarius
AGCCAACCAAACTATTGGGAGTTTAGCCAACCAAACTAGGCTTATTGGGAATTTAGTCAACCAAACTATTGGGAATTTAGTCAACCAAACTAGGCTTATTGGGAATTTAGTCAACCAAACTAGGCTTATTGGGAATTTAGCCAACCAAACTATTGGGAGTTTAGCCAACTAAACTAGGCTTATTGGGAATTTAGCCAACCAAACTAGGATTATTGGGAATTTAAGTTTACATAAATTTTATTTTTTTTTTCATTTATAAGATAAAAAAATTATTATGGTTTCAAATTCACTTTTAATGATTTTTTTCTGTTTTCTTCTTTTTCTTAAATAAAAGAAGAAAACAATTAATTATCGATTATTTTTGGGAGTTTCTCACTTAAAGTTAGGAATTAATTACTTAGTCATATTATTATGGTTTCAAATTCACTTTTAATTAACCACTTAAAGAAAATATTTACTGAACCAAATGATTGTATGCGTGTTGGTACCGCAGGATGTAAAACCGTGTTGGTAATCCCGAAAACGCCAGTTAAACACGCTCGTATATTGCTGTTTACGTAACCACTGATCCATGGTTGTTATGGCTCCTGCTTCTATAAAGTCAACCTAACCTGTCAAACTTAGTTTACCATCGGCTGTAAACTAAATCAAAAACAGTTGCAATACCATCGAAATAGTTAGAGAAAAGAAATATAGCCTATTTAAATTAATGATAACATATTAATATAAACAATTTGCTATGCAAGTTATTTCTTTTCTTTCGTAACTCTTCAACCAATGCAGATTAGGTACAAAAAAAGCTCTTGCATTGATCTAATAGAAATATTATTTACAATATAATATAGTTACTTGGGAAACTCCATAAAAAAAAAACTTATCCTATCACAGTCCCCTTAAACATACCGCAATTTAACTCACACTTTTATTACCGATTGGAAATAGATAACAAGTATTTGTCCTGCAACAGGTTTTAGTCTACATTTCATGGTAGCAGGTCTTTATTTTCAGTTATATTTAACATTTTAGTTTTATAAAATCGATGTTCAATTGACCAACATTTTTATTAATTTGAAAATGTATTATTTTTCGTTTTCGTGAGTAGAAGTGCAGTCTATGCAGCATTTACAGATACAGAAACTATTTTTAACTTTACAGAACGCGAGAAAACATGGAAATTTACAAATAATTGATATTTTAAGTCAATAATAGTTTATAAAGCAGTTCAGTGTGTATCGTTTTTAAATGAACTGGATAATTTAGAAAATGTTTATAATTTTATATTAGCTAATTGATTTAAATTTCTCATTTTTATTTTGGAATTTTTCGTTTTGCAAATAGTAGTGTTTATTTGTATCCTTGATTTTTGTTAGTAGTTACAATCAACTTACCAATATTCTCATAGAAAATATTGTATTTGTTAAAACAGTGTTTAAATACTTTTTATTACACCGAAACCACTTATTCCATAGGTACACATGTGCCGACATTTACACACCAATAGTCTATTTACTATGTGACTGATTGTAGGCCGCCCAGCGCCGGGGTAAAGAGTGGTTTAAGGGCATTCCAAATACCCTACTCAATTAATTTTAACTATAGTTTCAAGGTAGAATCATAATTTCTGTTTTATTTTGTAGATTATGTCTTTAGTTAGTTCTTAACAAAGGGTTTTTTTTCAAATAAATTATAAACAGTAGTTATGATTTTTTTTAAACACACTAAATAAATTTTAAAACAATACTACGTATATACAAATTTTGTATACAGCTTGTACAGTATTATACATTTTTAGGTATCGTTCTGTTTGCAACTAGCAATAATTGCTATTATAAGGTAAGATACAAAATATTTATGACATATAATACGGTTGTTGAGGTATTTCAAATAAAGTTTATGAAGTTCTAATTTTCGTGAACAAAGATTTTTAAAACTAAATAACAAATTAATGATATTATTTACCACTTTATTGCCTCCAGCTGTTGTGCATGGTTCAATGTAATTTTTTTTTTTGAATATACACAAAAACTTTTTAATCAAATGTATATCCTTTTGCAAGCATTAAAATCAACCGACTATACTCTACAAATTTGTTTGGGAGAGGTTTTACGATTTTTTAGTAAAAGTGTGGTAGATTAGTGAAGATTAAAAAAAAAAAAAATACCTGGATCTTTCGATCTGGAAGATACCATGACGTTTATTTGTTTTAGCCCTAAACACACCTGATTTAATAAGAACTGTTTATTACTTATTTTATATTAGATAATATTTAACAGTTAATATGAATAAATTTAGTCTAGGCCTTTATATTTTGAAAAAGACAGATGTTAAATTTTAATTCAATACACCGCTTGTATTCAATACTATTCATTGTATTGAGACACTTAAATTGTTAATTCAGAATAACATACAGTTTCAATTAACTAATTTCCTGTTCTTTATTGTAGTAGATAAACAAACTAAAATAAACATTTTCTTAGGTTCGATAAAGTCTATATCTAGACTGGGTCTAAGTCCTTATAATATATGCATAGATATAATGGTCAATAGATGAAGTAAATCTTATAACATGTAACCAAACTGTCTTAAATTATTACCACTTAATGAGTCTGACTTAGAAAGCATAATGTTACATTCTCTGTAACAGTTATAATATAACCGGTAATGCAAACGATGTATTAACAATACAGTTTAAAGTACTATGTGCCAACACCATCACAGATTGTTAATATTATGCTACAGTAACATTGTAATACCTTCTGAATTTACCAATATTGTACTGCATTCAAGTACCTAAATAACTACGACTCAAGTTCTCAAGAGGCAATTCAAACTGTTCTGACGTTTTGAATTGTATGAATGCGTAGTTTGTTGGATAACGCAACCACGAGTTATAAATAACTAGAAGTAGGATGATTCGACTTTGTGGTATTAGTGCTGATCAAACAGGTGGTAAAATTGAAGGGCTTTCAGAAGCCAATGTTCTACAATTGAAAAAAAAATTTTTTGTTCAAAAACTAAAATTTAAATGTGATAAATACTATTAATTTATAAAATTATATGGTTTAATCAGAAAAAATACAAATTTTAGAATAAAATATTATTCCTTTTGAAGTTTTGATATCTCAAAGGCAATAAACCAAATATCAGTTTCTAATTATTTGTAAATCCGATTGATTATATTACAATCATATTAATTTGTCCGTGTAAAGTAAGTGGAGACATCTAGTCTGAGAATATAGGAAGATCTAGTTAAATGCTGTATTTTTTTCTTAGAAGCTATGAATAGAATTCTAAAGTGTTGTATTGGATAATCTTCCGGGTTATCTCTTCTGCTATTCTAGCACTACGAACATAACCCTTACTCTTATACAACTGTAATAGATTTACGTTATGTTGTAAAGGTCGTCTTTATAGATATTCACTTCCGAAAATTCTTACGCTGGCAAACATCTATGACCGATGTTTAAAATTTGTTCATGGGGTGGTAAACATCACTATTATCGAGGTGAAGACCAGATTCTACAAAATACTTTATAAAAGAAATGTTAAAACCTTAAAATTAACTTTGTTAAACGGTAAAAAAGCAATATCAGAAAAACAGCAAACATTTATATTAGTGAACTTTGTTTGTGCAAATTCTAAGATGAAATGAGAAAGAGCTATACGAAAAATAACTTAGAACCTGTAAATTATGTTTAGATAAACAAACAAGAAACAGACTTCCTGAATAGAAATAGAAGTTGAATAATGACTCGTTATTCTAGGAGTACATTAATATTATTGTGAGTGGTGTTTCTTACTCTGTATTAATCAGACCTCTGTAATACGTCATAGGTAATCAATTTACCTGACCCTCCCCCCTAAAGTGCAATTTACACATTTTTTTTATATGAAACTTTTAAGATATAATATAATATATTTAATATATATAATATATTTAATTTAATAGATTATAACCGGGAAATAATTTATTTTTTTTCAATTATAAGTTATCCATGAACTTGTCCATGTAAAATTACGTTATTATTATTTTCACAATATAACAAGACAAAACCAATATTTGTTTGTAAATTTTTGCCGTATAAAAATTCTAAATTGACAATATTTGAAAAAAAATTGCTGCTAGATTTTTGCTATGATACTAGTATGCAACAATATTTATACTTATCGCCTCTGTCCATTTCAGCTAATTTCAATTTGTTAAACGTAAACAAATACGTCATTTTATTATGTTCTTTTGAAACTTTAGCTTTACTGTGACCCCTGCACACGAACAGTATTTGTTGACCTGATACATTCATAGGAAACAACAACACGAGGAATAGAAATACATCATTTATAATAATATTATTTTAAATTAAAAACACATTATCTAGTCCTACCTAACTATGCTGAGGAAATTTTTAACTGGTAAATGTGTACAGTTATCTTATCTCATACCATGTTATATCCTACATTAGTTCTATAAGTCATATTAAAAAAAAAAATTACAAGACATTATATTATTGATTGAAGTCGCAAATATAAAACCAAAAATATATCCTACGCTAAGTTGTGTTTGTACTACGTATGATGGGTAAAATCAGCTGTTACATTGTTATTCACTGACCTACACTCACTTTTATATAAGTTGTTGTAAATAATAGTATTTGATTTAAAAATTTGCGTATTTTTTGTAAATTTGAACGAATATTCCTTCTTAAAATAGTATGACTTAGTCTCACTTCAAAAATCCAAGCAATCACGTTAATTAGTAATTTAATATTAAGTGCTTGCAATAGTTTCTCATCGTTGAAGGACTCCAAAACGCATCAGAACAGATTTAAATGAATATATAAAAATGGATCCTATTCCTAGGACCTAATGGAGCAGTTTATTGCAATCACGTTGGAGGTTTAAATGTAACATGAGCATGTCAAATTAAAGTGAAATATGATAAAAATGTACACAAAAACATAAAAAAAAATATTGAACTAGTTTCAAATTGACATAACTTTCAAATTAAAAAAGTGGGTACATCTTACAAAAATTATCATAATGTCTGCATTGACTATTACAACTTACTGATTCGTTTTGATAGGAACTTAATAATTAAAACATGTATTACAATAATGTATTAATTTTACTTATATCTTTTATTTCCTCCTTAAAATTACTTTTCACTATCTGTGTTACCGTTTATAATTTAATCCTATACGCCTATAATTTAATTTTACTATACCACGGATTATTTAGTTTTGGTTTCAGAAGGTTCATTCTTCATTCTGTTTAAATATTGAAAACATAATATACATATAACAGAAATAATATACATTTTAAACATTTGTAAGGAACAAAGATATTACATGAGGTATATTAAATGGACAGTTGATTCAAGCGCTTATGTTATTTGCTTTCGCTTCAAATGAATCCAAGCAAAGTTTAGTTTTCATTATTTACACCGAGCTCTAGTTGCATTGAATGTAACTTTCAGAATAATAATATATATTAAGGAAGGTTGTGAGATTTTTCGTACTCTACAATTTCAAAAACTTTTTTATAAAATTTGGGCTTAAATATTTTATAACTAATGATTACATCATAAAGTATTTTTTCTAAAAACGTGAATAAATGTATTAAAATACTTGCGTGCAAACATACTACATGAGACATTTGACTAAAAACGACATTCCTGTCACTAATGTGCTAAAATATGATACATTCTGTTCCAGTGTACAGTATAACTTCCAGATACTCGAGGAAAATCTTAGTTATTAAAGTAAATAAAATTAATTGAGTTACAATAGGTACATACTATAAATAACCTATTTGTCGACGAAGACAGAGAACTAATGTATCAGATAGAAGATTTAATAAAATACACAGACTACGATAGCTCTTCTAACTTATATATGTCAACTTGACCTACTTAAACCTTATTGATGGCTCTTGTTACATGCTGCTATTATTGTACATTAACAAACTAGAATAAAAGTAATTTGGTTGTAAATGAAACTAAAGTCGTCAATAGTTATATTTAAATACCAAGTTAAGTTATTTAAGAAAACTAAAAAAAGAGAAAACCCTAAACTGAAAAAGCTGAATTTAATTATTAAGTTTTTTTTCTTCAATTTGTCTAAAGTTATCGACATTTTCGTGGGTTTTAACATCACCTATAATACAGAGTTACGTCACGCGTCACGTCAGCAAAGGAATGCCTATGCTCACGCAGTGATTACACATTTATAGAAATCGGTTGCTTTAATAACAGGGTTGAATTGCAATTTTTGCACAAAGTTATAAATGACTTTTTGCCTTAAACTATGTATGTTTAGGAATAATATATGCATTTTTATTTACGTTTATTTAAACTGGCAATTTATATTTTAATAAAAGGAAATTATTATATATAAAGATTTGATCTTAAAATATGAAATATAAAAACAAGTATGTTTTTGTTAAGCATAATACGCTATATATGTTCTTCCTGAAAAACTAGCTTTATAAAACACAACTGTTACATCATATATGTATGGACTAATTTAAATTAGTGACATCTGAAATTGACTTCTAATATATGTTTTTAAATCACAAAAATAATTACAATACTAGAGTTAACATAAGATTTTTCCCTATAGAGGGGTGATTGCATAAGCACCATCAAAGAGCTCGTGTTTCCTGGTGTGTGGTGGACTCCCGGTTCTTGTGTTATACTCACTAATAGCCCAGTCAATACATGTTTTGTGTCGAAACTAATTAGAGAAAAGCTGATTTTTTTCATGGATGTTAGGTTAGTTGACTATATAATCAATATTTTCTGCAAAGTCCCCGCCCCTCCCCCTCTTACTTCTCCCCCTACCCCCATTAAAATTCACTTTTGAAAGACTTCTTTATTTTGTCAATATCTAAGGATAAACAGCGATAGAGTCATATTTTAATCCTTATAATATTCTCTATCTAAAATGTGCATATCGTTTAAGCTACAAAATAATTATTTCCGTGTATTTTTTAATTTAATGTTAAAATTTAACTTCTAATACAATAATTACACTTTTAGCTACGTTTTATTATTATGAGACAAGTTATGAAAACATTGCTCAAATAAAACTTTTAGGGTATTTTGTAATCTTTAAAATTATACAAGTTTTATAAATGTTAAGTGCAGCCAGTTGACATAATCGGCCTGCCAAAGGGAGGCGGCGAGGGAAGGATCAGCGCGTTGGCACATCAGCGGTCAATCTGCAGCAAAGGCCTATTGTTTGGACTTTTATTTGTATAGCTGGTTTAATTATGGGTATTACGATGGTAAAATTGTAGTACAAATTTATAAAAAAAATTATTTCCCGTTATTTATCATTGCACTGATAAACACACAATATGATTTCTTTTAGCCAAGTCAATAAAGGGAAAAAATAGGCATTTGTTGGATGTAATTAGTGTTTCTACCTCAAGATGCTTCCAAAGAAGAACTGAAAACAAACGGGGAAAATTTTATCTTAACAGAAAAAGTACTCGAACCTCAAGAACCTCGTTACTTCATATTCACAAAACTTGCAAAAAATCCAATCTAAGTTCCAAAATTCAACCTCGCAAAGCTTCCCACAATTTCTGAACCTGCCAAGTTTGAACTCATTCAGTCAAACCGTTCTCTAGATAAGAATCAATTATTTTGTAAAAAAACAAAAATTCAGATATCTAGAAAACGAAGCGTTTTAGGGTCTGTATTTATTTGTACTTTTTTCTTATTTTGACTCACAGAACCACAGAACGCTTTGATTTAAAAATAACATTTTTCATTAAATTGAAACAAAGCACACAAAGCACCAACTGTCAAAAATAAACACTGCCTCCTGGATTGCGTATTCAATGAATGCATTAAAAAAGGTTTATTACCTTAGTTTTGGATTGTCTGACGGAGAAAATTAAGGTAATAAACCTCTGTTATTGTATTCATAATTAGAAATCTATGGAGATAATAATTCTAATATATAACAACCAAACAATTCAACATAAACCGAAACCTAGTTCAAGAGTTAAGGTTTTAAGAATATCTTTCAACTCACTTAGTTAAGGCAACCTAATAATTTTAATTTTTAGTGTAAATTATTGTAAGATCTTTGAAGTAAGAACAACTTTACAAGTTGAGATGTATGTTAAGCGATGCTTTAATATAGCTTATTGAGAAGAGGAAGTAATAAAACATATCATAATTACTTTCATATTCTTCTTAGATTAAAACAAGGTCATGTAATTTAGAAGTTTTGTAAACATGTGTTTTTAAGCAAAATCTACATTAAAGTTTGCATTTACTGTATTTAAAGTATATAGTTTTTCTAATTATTTTGTTTTATCAAAGCATTGAAGTTCTAAAATAAAACCATCATATAAACTTTTATCTTTACGATAAATCCTTAGTTTTACAAAGCCCCACAAATTACAAAACTTTAAAACTGACTTTTGTTCTACGATAAGTAATTTGTTTAGAAAACTTACATCAGTGCGAATATGAAGTAAATATTTATAGTTAGATAAAAATATGGTTATCTTTCTGACTAGATGTGCAGTAATACATTTAAAATGTTATCATGCATTCATACAGTACTTTCCAACCTTAATGTTGTAACATTCAAAGCATATTTCGAAGTGGTAATTACAGATCAGAAATAGTTCAACTCACGCTTGGTTCTTTTTCTAAAGTCTTTACTCATGCAGGACCAACTCAATCGAGAGTTGCCTTTATTCTAGACCATCCCAATCTTTTATTTGAGACACCACTTGCCCAACAGATGTTTGAAACAAAAAATCATTGTTGCTGATTTATTCTCGGTCACCTATGTACAAACAAGTCGAAAATTAACGAGATCCTTTAGCGAAGCAGCCATCTGTGGCCGCAGGTCGAGGAGGGGTTGGGACGCAAAGGGTCCAGTGACAGAGGCCCTAGCTGCAAGCCGTCACAGACAGACTGACAATGAAATATATTTCATTAAGTTTGCGAAACACAGAATATATATTTGTACTGCAAAATAAAAGAGTCTTACGCAAAGCTGAGGGTAATATTTTCTATGTATAGACTCACCGGAATGAATTGTATTTGAACCATTATAGTGGGATGTTCGTGCAAGAATTGCAGACATTAAAATGTGTTATAGTGGTACAAACAATTTAATTTCTCTTTCAGAAATTAATTTATGTTAGAATAACAAGCTTTTAATGATTTTAATATTAAAAAAAGACTGTTATCCATAGCATATATTACGAAACATTTGTCTCCGTTCCTTAAAATATAATGTTAATGTTAATGAAACACAAATTAAAACACAAGAACACAAAGAAGTTTCACGTCCATACACAAAAATATTAGTCTTTATTTAAGAGGATGGACTAAGTGATTAGAAATGGATTATTTTTATTATTAGAATTACTTTTTATACTGTCGACAATTATATGACTTATTTAAGTGGATTCAATTTAGAACGGAAAAAGTAAAATAGAGTACAAATTTCAAATAATTAACTGTTTTAAGATGAATTCCAATACGTAGAGAAAACTGACACACAATGGTTAGTGTAATAAACATTCTTCTCCTGTTCGATTTTATTCTTGTAAAAAGGCTCTCTAAATTTATCAATTAATTTTAAATTTCATTATTTAGTTATTGCAATTCATGTTCATCAATACAAACACATAGCATTATTACTGCATTATCTCTAGTAACTCAAACATTAGGACAGTGTTGCCAAATTGCACTTCAGAATCTATTATCAACTCCTATCCTTTGTTTCGTAGAACAGAGTAATTATATCTTGGGCCTATCAAGTGTCTCAAATCAATTATACAATAATATGGGTAAACCAAAATTGAGAACTGGTGTCATTCAAACATGTTGATGAATAAATAAATAAATAAATGTAGAAGGATAACATTAAAGTCAGCATTTGATTAAAACAACATCAATGCAGAGCATTGGATAAAGTTAAATAAAAAGCAACAAGGGTAGTATAAATATTTTATTTAATTTGTTTTCTACTTTGATAAATTTAACTTTTAAACTGTATTTGGAACTTTTTATGTAAAAAAAAGGAGTTATATTTTACTCTGGTCTATAGTACGTGATCTAATTTTACCAAATTGCTGAATTTAAAACTTGTCACGCGTGATAAGAGATGGTGCTCATCAATTAGTTCACTGTATAAAATGAGGACTAATATGTTTGTGTATGTGCAATGTGCATGTTACTTATTTGTGTTCTTGTGTTTGTGTAATGACATCTAACGGAGTAAATAAGAAAACAACTGATTATGGGACTACGTATTTTAATCTGGAGATATACAAAGTCACAAAACAGATTAAAACTATAATATATAATTATATTTAGTAATTATTGATGTGATCTGATTAATACAAATATGGAGTTTAAATTTAAAACTGGCTCATTGGTACTAAAAGACACAATATTAACTGTACTTTATATTTAATTTAAGCCTAGCTTTTGTAATATATGGCATCCTGTGGATAGACCACAGAGTTACGACTTCAAAAAGTCTTTCTTAAAGTAACTTTTAGCACATTTTTTTAAGAGTTCAAGCTTGGATACATTTAAGAGAGGATACTGCAACTACAAGTTAAATCGTTTGACAAACCGTTGACCCATGGTATACTAAGTGAAGTCTTTGTTGATAATTTGTTTAATGTTTAGAAAAAGGTGTTAAGTGTGAAAGTTTACAGTCGACAGTTTACAGATCACAAAAGCAAGGTAACAGTACTAGAATATATATAGAACAAATAATATTGTGTACAAAAAGTAATGCTCATAATGAAAATTTGTAAAAATTTTATGTAAAAAAAAAAAATAATTATTGTGAGTTATTTCCTTAACTTTCTTCAACACATGTAAATGTTACAGAATCATTTAATAAATGTTTTAGAATGTATTTTAAATCAACAAAATGATGTATTTTATTACTATAGTAAACTATGCCTTCAACATAATTTACTTTGTTTTTACCACTTCCTAACTTCCTCTCAAAACATTTTTCTTTTGACGAAAATGTGGTTTATTGTATTAGTATAAAATCGTAAGTATTTTTACATCTTCGCGTTTGTCATGGTTTTAATAACAAATACGAGTTATTTTTCTATAATCAAACTGTCTACGTTCCATCATATGGTTTCATCTTAACTCCAATTTTCTGAAAGTGTTTCTCTCCCTTAAATCGATCGATTGAACTCTTTTGTTAACTGACTTGTATTGTTATATAAAGCTCCTAAAGAAATGTGATTTATTTCTTACACAAACAATCAGACTGTAAATGCTGTTATAAGGTTATGAGAGAACGAAGAAGAAAATTTCGGTAAACCTATTTTATATTATTAGTTGGTTGAATACAATTTTTGTGACAGGTTGACTGGCATATTGTGATAAATACATTTTCTTGATGGCTTTTATGTATTTGTTTGTGTTGTTTGTTTAAATTTGAGGTCATTTATATATTTATAATTTAATTTGTCACTAATATGTTGTTCTTGGCTAAATATATAATATATATATATGTCAGAAGTTCAAATATAATAAATACACTTTCAAATTATAATGTAATGAATTATGTTGGTTGATAACCATACAATAAAAACAGTTTTAATAAAGTAAAATGATAGATTTTAATTTTTTTAAAGATTCCTTTCCTTGCCATTTAGTATATAATAAAATTTAGTGTAAATCCAAATAAACAACAAGAGTATAAAAACAAGATATTATGAGATTTTTGTGATTACTGTACTTTGTATGTGGTGGATATTATTGACTAACAAATTATTTAAAAATAGGAATTCAAAATATCTTCTGTCACAAATATTTATTTTGACATCTATGTACAGGGTTTAAATTAACGAAACCATACTTTTGATGGTTATTTTCCCGAGGGCGATAATGTTAAATGTTAATTTTATTTATAGAAAGATTGTGTAATTTTGTATTTCTATTTGTGCAATTGTATAATTCCAAAATAAGAATATAGATGTATATATTGTGTATCTATTGTCGAGAAACAATAAAAATGTTCCAAATTATTAAATATACTAAGTTTTCAAAATGTCTAAAACGTACACCTTCTAATAATTGTTTTCAAATCTATAGTACGACAAAAGAGAAGGATAAGATATACGCAAATATTTTAAAATGCATCAAACATTCCGAATTATATCCACTTTTGAATGTTTAAAATTTCCTACTCAAAAATTTCAAATAGTATTTTGAATGTACATAATGTTAACCCTAGCAATGATACAGAATAATTGAAATCGGTCTAATTGAGCTTTACTATTAGTTATTACAGTAACCAAACCGTAATTCATTATCATAACCATACCAAGTATGTAGAATATATTGTCTTTGATATACATTTTTTCTATGTATTGTATATATTAGCATATTGCATACTAGGTTAAAAAGAACTACAGAAATAGCATCCTCGTAAGGAAAGTACAAAGTTTTGACTTTGTATTTCTCACTACAACTAAATGGCCGTTTGAAATATTAAAAAAGTTAACAAATAAGTCCGACTTGTAATGCTGGGCATTTTTAATATTAGAACGAGACTAAAGAATTAAATTCACAGAAGAATAAAAATTAAACCTTGACACGTGTAACAGTATTTGCACACGGCTCTATAAAAAGAAAAAGCCTACCTCATCTTTGATAAGCTTGCCCACAGATATTAATCACCCCGATCTCCTTGGCAACAACAATGTAGCGCGTGCTAAAATAATACGCATCTAAAGACACGTCATGCCAAATAAGGCCTAAAGATGAGTCTCCCGGGGCGGTTCCCTCGAGCTATATAACCTACCCGAAGGCACTAGCTAAGCCAGTAGCAGTATTTGTAGTAGTACAGTAGCGGTAATCGTCAGTAGTCAGATAGTTCTTCAGGACTCTACCGAAAACACCTAGATTCATATTCAGTCTTCAGAGACCACCAGCCGTCGACATGAAGTTATCATACTTAATTTGTAAGTAGAATTGTTTAAAACGGACTTAGAGGAAAAATGAGATTTGATCAAGCAATGGTTAACGAATTGGAAAGTAAATAGTTTTGTTTTATTTAAGTATAACGTAAATGAATGGTTTTTCTGAATTAAATAGTTAAATATTAAGTAACTAAAAGTAATAAGAGTACCAAGCTCGCAGTAAATTAAAATATGTTGTTGTAACTTGATAAGTAATGGACCTTCAGTCATAGAATAGATCTGTGCTATAGTTGAATATAATAAAAACTTGTTTCTTTATTCTAAATGAACTTTAGTCTAGTTATTTACTTGTAACTCTAACCCTATTCAGTGTTCAACCTGTCTCTTTTTCTTACCAGTACATTTTAATTAATGTAAAGCCTTACCGAGCACTTGGCTGGGCATTACAGACTTAATATTTCTTAATACGTTTAGTTTAACGTGCAAACAAAGAAGCGAAACGCAGGAGTTAATAATGTTATATTGTTTTAGACAAAGATTTAATTAAGTCTGATTGTAAAAGTCATGCGTGAAGAGAAATAGGTTTATTGTGTTCACTTGAAGAAATATTGGATTAGAAGCCAACTCACAGCTTTTGTGAAAATGTAATTACGACAAATACCCTTCCTGAAGATTTTCAAGCACAAGACCTTTGCACGTTGAAACTTGAAGTTTGCCCCAATAGGGATGACTGGAAATTATTCAATTAGGAAATGATTGAAGTACAATTGTGGAATTTATTAGTTTTCCAAGAATTTTATTAAGAATAAACGGATTAAATTGTGTTTTACTACTTCTCTACTTTATAATTTGTACACAGGTACTGTTTGAAACGAAGATGTTAAGTCATTTTTTATTTTACTATCTTCATATTTTAAATAATGTCATTGTTTCTTGATAATCGCAATTGGTTATACAAGTATTTGTTTGTTTTTTAAGAAAGCAATATATAAATAATATAAATGAGTTTCACTCTTAACTGGAACAGTAGGGACTGTTAGGACTCCAGGAGTTATTATTGTAAAATTTTCATGAAGTTGTTAATTTCTCTTTTTTTTGATCAAATCATTTTTCTAAAATTTAAATACACTTTATTCAGATGCGAGCAAAATTCAAAGGGCCTTTTACCGATTACCTTATCCCGAATACTACCTTTCTTATCTATTTCCCCTTAAACCTACTTGTCCTCTTTACAAACCTAATAATATATCAAATTCCTACTCCTTCATCTTTTCCATCTACTTCCCGCTTAAACTAAATGTCCTCTTTACAAACCTTATAAGATCAGAAAGTTCCTCCTCCTTTATATTTCCATGTACTTCCATCTTAACAGAAATTTCCTCTTTACAAACCTTATCAGATCAGAAAGTTAGTCCACCTTCATCTTTCCATCTACTTCCATCTTAACAGAAATTTCCTCTTTATAAACCTTATCAGATCAGAAAGTTAGTCCACCTTCATCTATCCCATATACCTAACACTTGACTTGCCTTCCTCTTTCCATACTCAAAAGATCAGAAGATTCCTTCTTCTTCATCGTTCTAGTTCACTTCCCCCTAAATCAACACCTCCTCTTTTCGTGTTTTAATAAAGATCAGAAAGTCTCCCCCCATATTGTTCTCATCTACTTCCCGTTTAACCTAAATGTCCTCTTTACAAACCTTACCAGATAAGAAAGTTCCTCCTCCTTTATCCTTCCCATTTAATTTCCCCTAACACTAACTTTCCTTTTTACACACCTGATAAGATCATAAAGGTCCTCCCCTCCTCATCTTTCTCAGCTTCTTTTACAAACCTTATCAGATCAGAAAGTTCATTCTTCTTCATTTTTCTAATTTACTTACAAATAAACCTATGCGTCATCTTTGCAAACGTTGTCAGATCCAAAAGACTCCCTTTCAACTGTTTTACTACATCCCGTTTAACTTACCCGTCCTATTTTCAAACCTTATCAGATCAGAAAGCCTCTCCCCTACATCTAGCCGATCTACTTCCCATTCAACCAACCTGTAATGTTTCAAAACTTAATCTGATCATAAAAGTCCTCATACTTTATCTTTCCAAATTAGTTTCAGTTTAACCTATATGTCTTATTTAAAACCATTATTATATCAGAATGGTTCTTCTTCTAATTTGTTCACTTTTTTAGAATACCTTCACATTGCATCTTATGTTTTATGCAACGGTAAATGTTATTAATTGTTTGTTAGTGTTATATGAAGTAAATATTGATCAAGGAGAGATTATTGTAAATATTGACAAGAAAAAAGTGCAAGTAGTAAGATTTTGTCAACAAAACGAATTGTCAATGCAAACATTACAGTGGGTTGAGAGTACATGTCGCGGGGAGTATTAAACAGGGAAGCCTAAAAAAAATGCATTCCTATATTTACCTTGCAACTCGAGATTGCCGAAGAACAGAAGATTTACCACAAATGTGACTAAATTAATAGTCCCGGCAATTTTAACAAATATGGTGAAACTGTCGAAATAAAGTGTTTAAGGTGTCGGTGGCATTAAGAGTGTATACATAGCAATTAAAGGTTATTGTTTGGTTGTAAATATGGATTATGAGATTGTATGTATTTTTGCGCCTCATAATGAATTTATTGAATTGCATTCCACCAACTCAAAATCTATAATGCCTGGAAAGATAAAATTTGCGAAGAAGATAACGCTGAACGCACGAATAAATTTGTTATATTTTAATGATTCATTCACTGGTTTATTTAAGAAAATCCGTAAATCTTGTAAATTCTATTTCCCACGTTTATAATTGGGGACATAAAAAGCTATGCTTTTAAAATCAAATGGTTATTAAAGTTAAACAAAGCTCACAAACATTACCTGTCAAAATAAACCCAGATTCAAACATAATTATAAAGCATGAATCTATAGAAATACTAATGTGAATGTATAACAGCTAAACAATTTACATACACCCTAGCATAATTTATGGTTGTGTTTGTAACTCGCTCAAAATTGATTTTCAAAACCTTTCAGCGATACGTTCTACAATCTTTATAAAATATACTTAATCCTAAATATAATAGTATTATTGGGACGGCCCAAATAATTATATTATTAACATGATTTTCATATCGATATAAATATATTAAGTACAAATTTGTTTAAAACTCATATACAAAATAAATACGAATTCACCTACATAACATATTAAAGTTTAAAATAAATAATATGTAATATTTCTGGCCTCAAGTACAAATAACTGGAGAAACACTTGTTGAACAACCAACGTAACTAAATAAGGATGTTCTATTATAATAATTCGATCTTAATTTATCCCGAGTTTAATAATCAGTAAAGTTAAAAAAATCCATCTTTATAAAATATACCATCCTCTGTATAATAATTTTGATTAGGCAATTGTTTATTTTTATTAATTCTACAAAATTAAGAGTATACCTGATAAAATAAAACTTGAACACAAAATCTCACAACAATGATTGTCAAATGTGTATCTACGGCAATGAGATACACATTGCGTAGATTGTCACATTGTCTCATTTGAGTTATAGTTTGATTTTTGCAGCTCATGCATCATTGCAGATTAGGACATTGTCCTTGAAACGCGTTCAAGTTCGTAAACGTATTCGTTGTGCGATTTTGTGTTCAATTTTTATTTTATCAAGATGTCTTCTCACAATTCAAGCTCTATAATTATTCAAGAGTAATCATACTTTGTGTTAGAAAATATTTACTGTGTTTACGTTGGTTAATTTTTCTTGTACTACAAAAGCCGTTGACATTAATTGTAATAATTAAATTAAATTATTACCTTATTAGGTTCTTGGGCAAAGACTGGTTTGCTACAAAAACGTTATCTTCAGGTATATATATATTGTTTTCGTATGAAAATGTTATTGTTTTCTGTTGTATATGTTTTAACACAGGAGCTATTGGTGACATTTGATTTTATGTTTGGGTAAACTAACAAGTGATTTTTAAATTATAAATATTGTACACTAATATATTGTGAGTACATATCGTATTGAATGAATAAATACAACGATATAAAACGTAAAATGTAGTGTTATGCAATCATGGTATGTAGAAAATTGTACAGAATATAGACACAGAGGAACTGCTAATTATTATAGAGTATGGATGGCATGAGTTTAGTTTAGTTTCAATTTGAAACATGTTTCCATTTGTTTTTAAATTTCGGTAAAACCCATAAAAAGGGTAAATGTTTTAAATTTTCAAGGGTTTCATTTGTAGATTTTGTAGTGAAACGTTTTGGAAGTATTTAAAAAAAGCTTTTTAATGGTTTAATAATAATTCTAAACTTTGTCCAAAAACATATTAATAAAAATAAAGCTCTAATCCTTCATTAATACTGTAAATATACGGAGTTGACTTGCGAAAAAATAACACCAATATGGTGGAAATAAATGTCATACAAAAAAAATAAAGTAACTTAAGACATAAAAATAACTACAAAGGCCAAACTTTTATTAAATATAAGTTTTAGTACAATTTTCTGCCAATCCTAACGTAACACTTTCACTAAAGTTTGTCGACGCGTTTCGGAGTTCCTCCATTATCGAGACCTATTTCAGTACTCTAAAATTATAAATCTTTTTGTACTGAAATAGGTCTCTATTTGTACTGAAATAGAGTACTGAAATAGGTCTCGATAATGGAGGAACTCCGAAACGCGTCGACAAACTTTAGTGAAAGTGTTACGTTAGGATTGGCAGAAAATTGTACTAAAACTTATCTCATGGATCCTAGCAGATATAATTTGTATAATAACTTTTATTAAATATATCTAAATTTTAGAGAAAATACAAATTTATTTTATAAAAACTCAATAATTATAGTAATAATTACTATAGTTATTAATAATAATAATATTATTATCAATCATAGGTTTAATTACTTTAATAAAAATTTCAGTAAAAACTGATACTTGAGTAGTATTGTTTTGATAAATAAATAGAATTATGCATTTTATTAGATTTATTGTGTATTATATTTTAATGGTTAGTGTCTAGAAACAAATAATACAAGTATTACAGTTTGTCAACTATATATAAATATATCATAATAAAGAAGATTTAAACACTACTCCAGAAAAACAGTGTTAAGTTCTTAAATTACATGTTTATTTCTTACCTAAGTCAAAAACATACTAAAATATCGCCGTATATAACGGGCAATAGACTACATTTTTTGCAATTCTAACAGAAACATTAATTTTACCTCTTTATTCAGAGAAGGTCTTAATTGTAAAATACATTCCATAGCTCAATAATAACATTAATTTTTTTAGCACGTTAGGGATTTTAGCACGTTTGATTTCAAACTTCGATATGACTATAAAGCCTTGTCTGCAGCTATAATCGTTAAGAGATAACCTGCTGTATGTGGTTCCAACGTGCCCTATATCCTCAGGGGACGTTTAACAATGGGTGTGTCATCATAGGGACTGCTGGACTGGACTGTAAACAATAATGTATTAAAGTCCTAAAAATGTATTATTTATACATGCAGGTTAGCATGCTTTATAACTTATTCAAATAATTGCAGCTTGTAAAGTTTTGCATTCTTGAGAAATTTTAATGTGATTTAACGACAAACAAGTGATCTTATAAGTTTTCCTTTTCTCCTTTTGAAGTTTACATTTAAAAATCGTTACGTATGGAAGTTATTTTAAATCACATTTAACTACTGAAATCAATTTTGATGTTTTATTACTTAATCCTTTATAATAGTTAAACGAAACTATATAGCTCTCGAAGCAAATAACTAACAGCCTATAGGAGACTCGGGAGTATGTGCCAAGTTATCCCGTACAAGCGTAGATTCCAACCGGTATTGCATCTTAAATGTCTCTACCGTCTCTCCTTAAATTTCTCTACCGTCTAAAACGTTTTTGTCTAATTGAATGTTGGCAATATTGATACGTGAATAGTATTTAGTACTCCTACCTAAAGACCATTAATTTTAATCTTAAATCTTTTTCTTGGCATTTTACGCTAAATTGTATTGCCATCTGGAAATACCATGACAGAAGATTAAATTAAAAACTACTTTCTGATGTAATATTTTATGATGGCAATATTTGACGGTGTCCTCCTACGAGCGCCATGTCCATCTAGCGCCCACTCTCGGGCTGACGAGGGTCAGAGAGGGGTTGACAGGTCTAGGAGCTTTCCTACGAGCGCCGCATTTCTGTAGTGGAATAATAAGTGCAAATACTACCCCCCTCCCCCCCTAGCAAAAGCGGGTCGCCGTAATACTACCCCCCCAAGCAGGTTCCTACAATTATACTGTTATCGGTAACATACTGTGACTAAACAGTTTAGGTTAGTCCTCTAGTTTTTTTTTTATTCTAATTATATCGAAACTTGAGTGTGCGTGACTGGAAAACTGCCCCCCCCCCCTGATCTCTGACGTCAAAATGACGTAGGAACCTGCTTGGTGGGGTAGTTTTCCGGGGGGTAGTATTCCGGCGACCCTTTTAAGGGACATGACCTAATACTAGCATATTAAATTGTTTATACACGTGCTTATAACACGTATGGCACTGCTTACAAAAATTACCGTTTAATTTAGGACAGAATTGAGGTGTTTCATATTTAGGTATCTTCAACTTACTAGAAGCAGTGATTCAGTAAATAGCACCTGGTAAAATACCAAATAAAAGATTTGGGAGGTATTTTGTTTAAGAATATTTTTGGAAATAATTTGTTATATTTTTATCATTTTTTTACAAATCCGACAACGGCTATTGAAATAACGTTACTGTAATATTATAAACTATAAATCGTTGCGATTATCTATAAGAAAGGTTTTAAATACAAGCATATGGGTCATATTTAAGGAATGTTTTTCGATGTCACTGATCGTGTCAATTCATCGATCAATAAATACTAACAAGTACAGGTGGTCGAAGGGGGTGATACAGAAATGCGGCGCTCGTTGGACAGCTCCTAGACCTGTCAACCCCTCTCTGACCCTCGTCAACCCGAGAGTGGGCGCTAGATGGACATGGCGCTCGT
Organism: Philaenus spumarius; assembly: GCA_018207615.1. Classification (NCBI taxonomy): domain Eukaryota; kingdom Metazoa; phylum Arthropoda; class Insecta; order Hemiptera; family Aphrophoridae; genus Philaenus; species Philaenus spumarius. The sequence goes on from JAGFPH010002801.1 coordinate 90,291, forward strand.
AGGACAGGGCGCTCATAGGAGGCAACCATATTTGACATCTATATATAAACTGCGTTTTTAAAAGGTTAAATGTCTGTTTATTAAGAATTAACACAAGAAAAGTTTTAGTTTTCTTCACTGTAAATAAAATTATAAACAAATAATAAATTCTAAATTCTAGAATATTGATTTTTATTTCTGACTTAAAATGTACAACTTAATGAAAAATAAGAACTATTTGAAAAAATTAATGAACAGGTACGTAATATTTACTACATTTAAAGCTAATTAACCAAGGCAACAGTAACATCCAAGAATTTTAGGAGCAGCTCAAAAGTTTTAAATATAAATCCCCATCAAGTGACCCCTTAATTGCATGGTCTTAATTTAAAGACACCTGTACAAACTATATATAAAAATTTTGATTCTATTAAAAATGGTGGATGTTCAAGTATATGATGATATTTAATTTAATTCCTCACACTCAAACAGAATTAATATTACAAGGGTCAATTTAATAGTGTCTCATAAAAGAAAGTACATTATTCCTTAGAAGTAATTTCGTAAAATAAATTCTTGAAGAGGTTCGGGTTTTTTTGACACAGTTTATAAAGTTTTTCTTTTTTACCGAAGTAACGCAAATAGTACACGTTCCTCTATAATATTATATTACTTCAAGGAAGGAAAGCTATTTTGGTTTGTATTTAGTTGTAGACATTTTTAAGAGTGCTCAACTTGTAGTCTAGTACAGTAGGCCCAAGCCATCTGCGCGCGAGGCAACCAGTATACTAGCAGTATTCTACGAGTGTACCGCGTCCAATTACACTGTCCACGTCTTTATTTACACCACGATTACACTGACTTAATGTTCATAGAAAAATCTGAATTTTTGTATTTCGTTTAACCCTTAAGTGCGCGCGCGGGGGCCGAAATGACCCCAGGGAAATTTAATTTGTGATATTTCCCACATTTGGTTGGTATTAGTGTAGTGCTGTTAGCTACCTTCTGGGTGGTCTATGCGTCATCCCTAGCAACTGTTAGTTTTGCGCTAACCTTAACCAGAAACGCGTACAATCCGTGACAAATAGAACTCTGCACTCTTGGTTCGTTCTGGCCCCCGCGCGCGTACTCGTGTTACCTTCCAATGTTTTATGTTCGGGGTCGTCTATTACCCCGCGCGCCCACTAGTGTTACTTTGTATAGTGAATACGTATAGTTGTTTTTAGCATATGAAGCCGAAATAGATTTGTAAATAGTTTTTTGTGTAAGTAGATTAGTAAATAATGATTGAATACGTACAGTTGTTTTTAGCATATGTGGCCTAAATAGATTTGTAAATTATGTATTGGTAAGTTCACCTAACAGTATGAAAAAAATTCTAGCAACAAATTAGATACAAATTTGTAAAACTCAAAATTATATTCGGGTTAAAATGTTTATTTGCAAATTATTAAAAAAAATTATTAGAATTATAAAACATTTACGCTGTATAGTTTGATTTATATTAATTTGAAACTGACAGAGCTTCGCACTCTACGTTTGCATCGTAAGCTTAAGTATAAAAAAAATATAATAAATATATAATTCAATAAAGTATTTAAAACTTTATATAACTGTGGTTTTACAATGTTCATAATATACAAAACAATTACCGTTGACAAAATATGTGTAGGCCTATCGCAACGCAAGATTGTGCTTGGTCGCTCTACTAAGTTTTGAGGTAATTCGAATTTAAAAAAATGTGAAATTAATGTGAATTTCATGCAAACACATTGTTAACCTATTCTGCAGCCGAAATAAGTATGGTTACAAAAAAAAATGAGTAAAAGTAGCTAAAACAGATGTTTTTATCGCTGGGGTAGTGAACGACCCCGTGCGCGCACTCACGTAACAAAAGGAGGCGCGCGCACTTAAGGGTTAAGTAGACCTTAACAGTGCATATGGTACAACACAATAAATTTATAGCAAGTGTTTAATTTGTAATACAAAAATAAATAATGTCAAAGTAAATTTTAATCTTCCAAATATAAAATGAAAAATTAGACCTGTGGGGAATTCTTTTGTTTCTTGGTCAGGAAAATTTCACCAGCGACAAAGTTTTAGATTATACAAAGAACTAAAATTTGATTTAAATTTTGTTGTAGAAGGACTGTGTTAGTCACAATTGTGGTTTGAATAGAAGTCAAAATATTGCGAGAAACTGTCCAGCTGCGTTTGTTCGTCTGCCCGCTCACGGACATTGTAAATGTATTTTTTCACATGTACAGTATTTAGCGAAATAGCATACCATGCTTAGCTTTTAATAATAATTTTGACCATATATTATACTAATATCGTGATTTTTTATGCCTGAATTGTAATAAACGGCCCTCTGATGCGGCGGATGTTTTTAGAAATGTACCCCCGCCTCGCCTCCAGCCCACCCGCCAGCTCTGAAGACAGCGCGCGCAACTGGTTTGGGCTTACAGTACTGGGTACAGCATTTTATTTACAAGCTTTAACTTTAAAAGCGTAATTTATTATTAACAGAACAAAACTAATGTATGATTAGCTTTGACCTAATTTAAAGAATACAAGTTTTGTTTATTACTAGTGTTTCGTTACTTAAAAAGAAATATATACTCATTTCAAGGTTAGTTTTCTCAGTAAAATTTCTCAAGAGTTGACCAAGATTTCGCTATGAAATTTGTCATAGTAATACAACATGAAGACCGAATAAATCGCAATAATAAAACATTCTAATTATTTAGGTGGGGGCAAAAAACCTTATTATAATAATGTGTGTATGATGCAGTAGAGTAGAAGTGGTATTATTTAGAAACGTTTCATTTTAAGAATAAGAAATACTTTATATTTGAGAAAAAAATAGATATATAGTATTTAAAAGCCAAAAAGCCTTTCTGCTCTATTTTTACATTTGATTGTTGTTAGCGATATTCTTAGAAATACTATTTAAAATTTTTGGAAAAGTGATTAAAGATGTGATTTCTAGTTATGTTACAGTTACTACTAACTGTAAATTATTACTGTTTGTGTCACATCCTTACATTTGTCTTCATCACCAATGCAGTTTATCCCCTCCTTGGTTATGGTTATTAATTAGATTCTCAGTTTATTAATATTTTATAAGATGAACTACCCAAACGTGTTATCATTGTATGCACAAATTTCCCTGCTTTTTAAACCTGTTACATTTAGCTTCCGACCAGCCACGAGGCTTTTTTAGTTAAGTAGCTTGAGTAGATGACGTATTGATGCGTTTAAAAAAACAATATTCTTCCTGTAAAATTCTCGAGATGGTTGACCTTGGCACTTGAGTAAACTCGAACTTTCCTGTTTATAGTATTTAATCTCAACCTTGACAGATAATAAAACATTAGATTACAAGTTTCAATTTTTTTTTATTGCAAACACTTCAGATAAAATTATACTTTACAAAGAAAAGCTTTAACAGAAGATACAAATTAATGCAGCCAAACAAACAGCCAAACTAAACAAACTAAAGCAATCTGTGCATTCCCAAACAAATTCAATAACTGTTATGCAATATAAGATTTAAGAGTCCGAAAAAACAGTTTAATCCATATGTAATCCTCATAACTCTTATTTCCCGTGTGTTCATAACAATCTAATAAGTCAACCCCTTCATAGATGTCGTACATGAAGCATTCTTAGATAATTCGAATTTATAATAACCAGTCTCTGGTTCATTGAATTTGACTGTCCCTCGTTGTATGTTTCTTTCTCAAAATAAGAAAGAACATATGATTCGGTACTATTTTACTATTTCCGTAGTCATGCGAGAAAGTTTAATTTTGTCCATAGTTTTATTTACATCTAAAATCTAACAAGAATTTGATGTCTTACAGAGTGGCTGGTCAGGAACTTTCAAATCTTGAAGGTTGTTGCGATTTTATTTAATTGTAAACTAAAATTTCTAAAAAATTTTAAAATCATTGTATAAGTATCCAAGTCACTAATATGATAATATTTTTAGTAAAAAAAAAAACGCAGACGGAAACAATAAGGTAAAAATATTATAAAATTTCTATATTTCTTAAGTTAAATATGGTGTAAGATTTGGTAAGTTGTATCAGTCGTAAACATATTATGTTCTTTAATACTTTTTTGAAATTATTTCCAGCGTCTCATGTTTTTCTTCAGTTCTAAAAATAATGTACATATGCCACTTATAAATAAATATTTTAAGGTTGTGTTATTTTTTAAACTTTCAGTTTCTGGAACATATTACCCTTTATAATGAGCTACATTGGAAAATCTAATTTTCTTTTCTCTTAAGGGAAGCTAAATAAATGAACTAAAACGACTTGAAGATAGTGTCAACATGTTTTGAACCACGGTTAGAAATTTGTTTTCTTAGAATTAACATCGATGTTGGCGTTCACGGAATATAAATGAAAGTATAGCTTTTTAGAAACATTTAATGTAATATTTTTTCTTTTGCTTATGGACTTCTTATATATAAATGTAAAAGTAAATACCTTTTTTTTCTTGTATATTCTGTTCACTGTCCTGTAGTTTGTTTACAACTTGGTGAAGACCGTTTCGCCTATCTATTCAGGCATTTTCAAACCGATAACTTTTATTGCTAAGACCAACGGGTAAACACGTTGCTTGATCTTCTCAATACATTTTAATGAATTAGTGACAATATCAAACATTTTAAGTGTTGTAAATATGTCATAAGTCTTGTAATATGTGTTCATGTGTTGTTTAATGTCTTTTATTAAAAAAAACGCACGTTTAGATAAATGCAATAACAGTTATCGGTTCGAAAATGCCTGAATAGATAGGCGAAACGATCGTCACCAAGTTCTAAACAAACTACAGGACTGTGAGCAGAATATACAAGAAAAGAAATGTATTTACTTTTACATTTATTTAATGTAAGACAGTAAAGAAGGAGAAATTTAGATGTATGTTATATCTTAGACTGTTGTGCAGTTTCTACTAATTTCAATGCATTTTCAAGCATCTATGCTTTTCTATTTCACATGCACATAAGAAGTAAGTATAACAATTTTAAAAGTTAATTTGTTTTCTGTTTTATTATTGTGGACGACTTTGTTGTCGAAACTTCAATGATAATCTACTTTTTGTAATAAACAGCTAATTATGTCATCCTGACGAACAATACAAACAGTTAGTTCAATTAATTGATATTTCTTTGTAACCCATTTTCATAGCGAAGCTTTCCAACAATGAGATCTAGCAACTATGTATCCTTGAATGTGATTTGATCTAATCACTTTTGAGTAAAATTTTAATTTTTTATTACAAGTGAAATAATTTTATACACAAAGTAAAGTTGTAATTCAGTTCCAGCACATCTGTTAGTTCAAATTTTTAAACAAAAACCTTGTGCGCATGCCTAGTGTTTACTTAACAATATATTAAAGTTTAAATCCAAATGGGGTTTTAAATAGTGAGTCGTATGATATTAATTCTGAAGGAAAATGTGTGTTTATTGCTTTATATTATCAGTTTTCTAATTAATACATATGTTTAATAAATACTATTTGTGCGATCGTTGCGTGTTGTCTCATAGGACAATATTTGAATATTTAAAGAAATTCTGGCTTTTTTAGTTTATTCAACTTGCTAAGTAACGAACTGGTTTTTGGGAAAATTTAAGGACAAATTAGAGTTATTAACCACCAGTGCTGGTACCTTTCCAATGTTTAAAATCTGGAAGGGTGTTAGCTTTTAAACTCAAGCCACAAATTGTGAGTTATATTCAATTTGTTTACTGATTAACAACCAATTTCAAATTTTGAAAATTTCTAACATTTCTATATAAACTTTAGGATAAGTTGAATAAAAAAATAAGTATGTACTGTAAAATAACTTGAATTACGTACTATACTTTAGTAGTATAAATATTGAATACATTGTAAAATATGTTTTACTATTACAATAATGATTAAAGTACATATTATAAAATATAATGACTAATATAAAATAAAGTTTCCAAAGGGAATGTAGTTATAAATAAATACTATTTACTTTTCTTAGCAACATTTATTAGAATTTTGTTATTTATAAACGTAAGGAGTACATTCAATACATGTACTAACTTTCTCAAAAAGTTATTAATCATGTTGGTGAATTGATCATTATTCACGATGTAATATTAATCATTAATCATGAACCCTACTTAAACTGTGTTTTTAACTGTATGATTAATTACCGCCCTGTGTCTGTATAGTGTAACGTTTCCAAGATTTTTTTAAAATTCTTAAGAGGAGATTATTGAAATACTAAATGAAAATAACTTATTTCATAACAAATTCGGTTTCAGGAAGAATTGTAATACAGTACCGGCACTGGTTCTGTTTGTGAGTGAGGCGGTCGAGTTCGTGAATGAATCGTGGGCCACTGCGGGTGTGTCCTACGACTTGTCAAGGGCATTTGACTGTGTGAATCATACTGTGTTTCTGTCAAAGCTTATGGACTATGGAAAAGGTGGAAATTAGCTCTCTCTTATTAAGTCTTATCTTACGAGTAGAAAATAAAAAACAATAAATTATAAAATATAATGCTAAACATAATTCGGGCTGGAAAACACTACGATTGTGGTATCTCAAGAATCTGTACTGGGGTCCTTATTATTAGTGAATTTCAATAGGAAAAATGAGCTATTGCAGTGGCCCTTATGGTAAGACCCAAGGTCGGGAGTAGCAAATGAGCACCGACCATGGTACCCAGAACACGTTTTGGGGAGTCATTAAAAATCATATATATGTGTATATACACAATGTGTATACATATATTATGTATATATGTGTCACTCTAGCGGCCGCATTTTAAGTCCTATTGGTTCTAATTTGGTACACATGTTGGTTGTCTACGTCGCTTGGACGAGTTCATTAGCAAAAAATATCCAACAATCGGAAGCACTATTTTTGACCGGAAGTAACTATTGTTTTAGATTTTTCTTACGAGAATGAATTTGTTTTTGAGTTTTTTCTACAAATAAATATAAATGTAGGATGTTACTCTGCACATTTTGATTTTTAACGCGTCCATATAGCTCGCTTGGTTCCCCCAAAATCGATCAAAACGTAAAATACCATAGAAGTATCCGGTTTAAAGCCTTATGGTGGATTCCACCATGGGGTTGGCGCGTGAAGCACGCAATGCTTTGTGTATTGAAAATACTCCCATATGTGGAATGGCGTGCGAATGACGCAATGCATTGTGTATTGAAGATACTCCCAATACGCGGAATGTCGTGCAAACCATTTTGCAGCTATTCAGCACCGTCTTGAATAGACCTATTTAACAAATTGTTGGCTGAAACCCTAAAACATAGGCCTATAAACTTAATTTTGGAAATTTGTTCAATTCACGTTAGCGGTTCAGATTTTTTCTACTTTGCATTGACCATCTGAAATCAATAAATAAAGATCGTATTTTATTTGCTGAGGATACTAAAGAAATGACAAAAAATAAAACAATTAATTAATTAATAATAATACCTCTAAAATTATTTGTTTTGGGAATGGAACCATGATTTAACCCATGCCACCCAAAAACCTCACTGCATACGGGTACCTGGATACCCCACCTACGTATTCTTGGTAAAAGTCCATTGTAACTAAAAAATTACTATATGCATTCGATCAATATTTAATTATTAATATTCTAGGACGGTATTCCTAACTGAATAAAACAGTTAACTTTTTCGGGACTAACATACTCTAAATTATAATTCATGTTCAAGCGTCTTTCTTTGTATGACAAGCGCTAGCGAGTGGTTTAAAAAAAGTATACTACCCAGTATATGAATTTTTAGTAAGCAGTAAGCAAAGTAAATTTAGTTGCATTTTTGACAAGGCACCTATTTTGATTGTTTCTTCGTTAAAAGAAGGGAAAATGTATGGAATTATTATGTATATATATAATTATATTGTGCTAATAATGAATAGGCCCTAACTTTTATCTATCTAGCTTACAGTAGAAATTTGGTGTAAATGATTTCTTATATCTATAGAAAAAAAAAAAACAATCAATGATCCAATCACAGTTTTTATGGTATACGATACAAAAATATTTTTTCCGCATCTAAAAATCTAAAAATTATGTCTACTATTTACTCTATAATTCTTCATTTTATTTTTAATATAAAATCATTTAAAATACAAGAATAGAACTCTCTACAAATGTAATTTACAAAAGCAAATCAAACTCAACTTTCTTTTTAATATTTAACATAGACAAAGTAAATAATTAAATAGGGAATTTCAATTTAACAATAGAAAGTTTCCATTGATAAAGTTTATGTGCGTCAATTTCCGTGAAAAACTGTTTTACAAATCTTACATTTTTAATGTTTCCCCTTTATTTTATTTGTTAAAATGTTTGTTTTCTATTAGATTGTAGTAGATTTGGCAGGATAATCAATACAGAAAACTTGTATATTTAGCAAAAACAGATAATAATAAAAAACTTTATTGTGTTTCCAGGACTAAAGAAGAACTTGGAGGAAGTAGATTAGGTTAAGACAACTTGTACATGTTATACAAGTTTCTTTCTGAGAAACTATAACTAGATCACCTGCTTTAATGTATTCATTTGGCTTAAGTTTATATATTTCAGGTAACTTCTTTCAGCTGAGTTACTTGAATAAATTTGGTGTCATAAAAATTAAGAGTTGAATCAAAAACGAGATTTATTAAATATTGTATGTTATGGGTTTTGAATTCCAGAATTCAGTTGTTTTTCATAATTTTAATTGTAATAATAATGTGCCCTGTGTGTCTCTAGTTCTTAAAAGAGTAAATAGTATTAAGTATTTGGGACTGAGTATTGGAGGAGTCACATAGATGTTTTTATCTCACAAGTCAGGTTTAACAAGAGGAAATTTAATAAAAAAAAAAGAAAAGTTATTTAAACTTTAGCGAAATTTGTACTTTTACTTAATATTTATAATAACTTATTTCTCAAATGAGTTTTTTATCGCTAAGTGATATTTCCCATAATTCTTCATCAAAATTAATCATTCAGACATCATTTTATGTTACTCTAGCTGGCCCGATCCGGCTTTGCACGGATAGACAAATCAAATTTAACGTATATCATCAAAATATATATTATATCAATAAATATATTACACTATGTATTTCTTATGGGGATTTTTAGTAACTTTGACTTCCCAAACCTCCCCTAAAATTTCTAATTTTTTAAACCCTTTCTTAGCGAGCACCTAGGGCCCTAGAGGAAGCTACATACCAAATTTCATTTCAATCCGTTCGGTGGTTTTTTTAGTAACTTTGATGCCCCCCCCCCCAACCTCTCCTAAAATTTGGAATTTTTTGAAAACCTTTCTTAGCGAGCACTTTTGGCCCTAGGGGAAGCTACATACCAAATTTCATCCCAATCCGTTCAATGGTTTTGGAGAAGTTGTGATTTAGTAACTTTGACCTCCCAAACCCCCCTAAGATTTCAAATTTGTTGAAAGACTTTCTTATCAGCACCTACGGCCCTAGAGGAAGTTACATACCGAATTTCATTTCAATCCGTTCGGTGGTTTTTTTAGTAACTTTGACGCCCCCCCCCCAAACCTCTCCTAAAATTTGGAATTTAAAAAAAATCTTTCCTAACGAGCACCTTTGGCCCTAGAGGAAGCTACATACCAAATTTCGTTCCAATCCTTTCAGTAGTTTTTGAGAAATCGTAATCAGTGAGTCAGTGGATTTGGCTTTTATTTATTTAGATTTTAAAGCTTATGTTCCCCGCAATTGACGAAAAATAGACAAATAGCTTAAAACTAATGTTTTTGTTACAAATATTGATTTAAAAAACTTTTATATTATACTTCAAATGATTCCAAATGAAAGGCGCCATCTATAAAAAATCTGTTAACTAGGATGACAGCTGTTAGATTGTTTACATTCTAAGATTCTATATGGAAACTGTAATTTATAAACCAACGTAAATAAATGAAAGTAGTTAACTGTATTAAATCAACGTGTTAAATCAGGTATGTGTAGGCCTACTCATAACTTGCGAAATATTCACACGGGTCAGCAGGGTCAGCTAGTTTACTCTTTATTGCAATATGATATTGTGTGTTAAGGAATAGAACGTTTTATAGCGTTCACCTTTAATGAACAACTAAAGCCATTTCAAACAAATAAACGTTTAAAGTTATTTTTTTCAGAAACAAATATGTAGGACAAACACATAAAAGTTTACGAGGGAAACGTTTTTACAAGAAAACATTTTATTTCCAGAATTACATCTGCAGGAGATAAACCAATCCTTAGTGTGAGGATTATTATTTACTCATATTATTTACTTTTTAGAACTATATATATATTCACAGAACAAACCTACATCATATATTAGGTACTTTATCTCAAAAGTTTAAAAGTTCAACATACAATAACTTTTGAGTTTTTAATATACAGTCAAGTTTGCATTAGTGAATGTACCTCAAGCTAAACTAAACTGTCTGTAAATTTATTTGAGAGAAAAATATCAGGAACATTTAAGCAAATTTTACAATGATAACATAATACTATTTGTAAAATGAAAATGAATTACTATTTAATTTGTAATATTTGTGAAATTATTAGAATTGTATAAATAAGCTAAGAAGACTAGAAAGACTCGTTGCAGACGAATAATAATAATAATAATAATAATAATAATATTAAAAATAATAACATCACTATAAGCTGCAAAAAAGAAGAAGAAAAAAAGAAGTAAGTTTGTCTTCAATGTCGTACACACGAGTTATTCGGTCTGTTAGTTCAATAATTGCAGTAAAACCGTACAAGTGAGATAACATTGACCAATATCTGAAGTGATCTTGGTGGCTCAATGGCTAGAACGTTACGACGGTAAACGTAAAGGTCCCGGGTTCAACTCCCGGTCTTGATCCATATTTTTCTCTTGTAATTTAATTAAAGAAAAAGATATGACAATAACAATAATTCAAAAAAATTATTGACAAACGAAAGCTTCTATAATCAGTGAAATAACTTCCTTGAGAGTATATTTTAACCTAATGGTACAGTAGGCTCATCGTTACACAATCTCCTTGTCGGATTACGAAAAGGTTGATGCAAATGGAAATTTATAACTTAAATATTTTTTTATAGTCTCTAAATGATAAAATACTGTCCAAGGTAAACATGAAAAGTATACGAATTATAAATAGTATTGTATGAAAATATTGACTCGCCGAGATCAGAGTTAATGTCCTCGAAAATACTCTACTTTAAGATTAATCGATTAAAAATAATCGATTGTTATAGAGTAGCATTACTTAAAGCAATATTGTACACAGGTCTAAATAAAAATTTGTGATCTAAGGTGAAACCATTAGTAAAATAAAATACTTATGGTAGATACAGTTTCAAATCTCTGCTTTTATTTTGTATTTTTGCTTTTTTCTCTAAGCCATTTTATGAAAATGAAATCAAGCAAACTTTATTACAACAAATTGCAGGAACAGTAAATAGTCAGGTGGTTAAACTCATGAACGATGATAAAGATGGCGTTTTAGAACGTAAACTACAAACAATTTTAATAAAGATATATTACTAGAGTCAAAAAGTTTCCTGAATTGGTTTAATTAATTTATTGAACAAAGTTAAAACTTACAAATTTTGTTCCTTTAAAATACTCTCCTTTTGCAACACACTTGCTTATACAGCTCTTCAAAACACCTTTGGAACTTATTTTATTAAAGTTCTTTCATGGCTTTCGTGGCATTTTGCTGGACAGCCTCAGCATCTGCATATCGTTCTCCCTTCAACGATGTTTTCAACGGCGTGAAAAGGATTATCAGCTGGCACCAAGTCGGGCGAGTAGGCTGAATGTTCTAGGCTATATAATTACGTAGGCCTACTAACAGGGACCGATGTGCAAGGGCGTTGTCACGAAGCGATATCCAATTGTTTCCCGCTAATTTTTCAGGGCGTTTCCTCCTGATGGAATCTCTCAAGCATCTACGAATTTCCATGTAAAGTTCTTTTTTCATTGTTTATCCCTTTGGAATGAACTTTTAGTGAATTATGTCTTTGTAATCATCACTTTCCCTTGCTTTTGTCCAAGCGAAATATTTCCTTCCTTAAAGATGTTTTCGTTTTCCATTAAGAGGATTCACGTTTTGTTTAAGAAATTTGGTGTTCAAATTGTTTCTTATATCTATAGAAACAAAATAATAAAAACAATCAATGATCCAATAACAGTTTTTATGGGATGCGATACAAAAATATTTTTTTTCCGACGGAATCTAAAAATTATGTCTACTATTTATTCTATCCTTCTTCATTTATTTTTAATATAAAATCATTTAAAATACAAGAATAGAAAACTCTTCAAATTTAATTTACAAAAGCAAATCGAACTCAACTTTCTTTTTAATATTTAACATAGACAAAGTAAATAATTTCGAAGAGAAAATACCATGTTTCATCACCACTTAAAATTGTTTACAAAAATCCGGTCCGAACCGGCCATATCAATTAACTCACCAGCCATTAACATCCGATTTTCTTTATGTTCGGCAATCTGCATTTTTGGAACCATACGCAAACAAATTCGATGAATGTTAAAAATATCATAAAGGATAAAGCTACGGCTACACATAGCGGGATGGGACAGGGATGGGATTGGGATGGGATTTGACGGGACATTTGCTGATGGATGCTTCCTATGTAATGTAATGGAAGTGGCTACATATACAGGGATGGGATAGGGACGGGTCATTCACAGTAGAGGATGGATGGTCGGAAGAGTATCAATTCGCCATTGTCCTGTACGTATCCCGGTATGTGTAGTCACGCCGTGACGGGACATAGTATATCGCCCAAGGCAGATCGGGAGTTTTTGTAAATATAAGTTGACAGATATATAGATAAATAGGAAAGATGTCCACTCTATATGCTTCTTATCTTCATTACCAAGCGTCACTCAATGATACACTTAACAATATAAATATATAAACAATATGATTCTTGGTAATTAATTATTGTTCAAGTAACCGTGAGTCAGTCTCTGTACTTTTGCTTGGATTTACCTTACTGTAAATAACAAAATTAACTAATCTCTCTTTTTTCATTTATTTAATGAGTCCATAATGTTCCTCTTCTCTTGTTTTCTCCATCAAACAAGTACATTAATAAAAACTCTTCGTCAGAATCAGACGAAGAACAGGTTGAACACTGCTCTTCCATGATGACAATGGCGGGATCGTCGGTGGTGTGGAAGCTGCGCGCGCATCGTTCCGCATGTCCATGTCAATGTCCTTTCCGGCTATTATGTGTAGCCACCCCACGGGAAATACTTAAATGTCCCGTCCCTGTCCCATCGCGCTATGTGTAGCCCTACCTTAATGTGGACACTACCGTGTGATAAATTTAACTCAAACGCGATTGCATCAATCGTTAGTCTTATTTTTTCACGTAAAAGGTTCCGTAATAGCTCAATGTTTTCATCAATGGTTGAACTGAAAACATCAATGTTTTCATCCACTACGAGGGTCATCTTCAATGCTTACGCGACTTTCACGAAAACATTTGTGCCATTCGTAAACTTGACTCTTCTTCATCGCCTCGTCTCCGTATGCTTGAACTAACAACTCAAGAGTCTCAGAAGGTGACTTTGAAGCAAAACACAGAATTTAATGTTCGCTCGCTGTTCACTATACGCCATTTTTATAAAACAAAACTGTAAACTTGCAGACACACGATAAGCACTCTCTACCGGTGAAAAAAGGCAACTGAGTTATATAATACCCCCCTAACGATATTCAATTTCCAGGAGTAGTACCAACTGTTGCAAAACTAATGTATCACGGGGGACTGCGCTGGGGGTCTCTAAAAATGTATTCAGGGTACTTTTTGACTCTAGTTTGTATAAGAAATTTAACCTTTAACTATATTAAATTATCAGCTCTTATTTATATTTTCAAGCAAAATTATCAAAATATCTTAGTTATTAACTGAATAACATAACATATTACAATAATTATTCACGCATTTAAAAATTAAAATTTTAATTGTTATCCTACTCGAATAAAACTTGTTTATACCAAGAGTTTTAATTTAACTCCAAATCCATATTATTGTGCATTTATGATGGACGCAAAAAAAAAAAACTACATTCATCTTAATTGTTTAATATTTTATTATTCGTTTAAGATCTAATACATATTTGATTTCAAACAAATAAGAATGCTTCGAAACATACGATTCATAAATAAAATTATTTAAATCCATAATATTTCAAAGAAAGTTTAAATTAATATGTTTCAAATTAAAAGAATAAATTGAATTTACTTTGAGTTACATTTTCACATATTGTACTATATATTCAAGCACTCAAAGGTAAAAAGTATTATATTCTCTATTTTATTCTTTAATTTTTGAATTAATCAAACATATTATAAGGTAACGTCTTAAAAAAATAGTTAGGTTAATCTGTATTGTGACAGTCTAACAAATATAACAATACAAGTTTCTTCAATACAGAAAGATTATATCAACATTATTATGCAGGCGTATAAGGTATTTTAATATCACTTCAATAAACTCGTTTGAAAATAAGTCAAGTAGAAAAAAAATTGAATGTGTAAAACAAAATACACATGCAAACATTTTGTTGGACTAGGGTTAAAAATATGTTTGAACGAAAAATATGTGTATTTTTTGTTTTAAACAAGATATCTCCAGAACTAGTAACGTGTATTTTTGTTTTACAAATTACCACACAAAATGAGTTAGAAAATCACCATCTTTAGTGAAACATGAATCAAACTAATTTCTTTTATAAAACCCATTATATATATTTATTCATAATTTCGTATGACTTGTCTTCATTAGGGCTAATGAGTCAATAGATAAATTAAAAACAAAAACTTTCAATCAACAGTTTTTTATTGCATAACATAGTAAAATAAAAATAAATTACTTTTACTATGTAAAATATTAAATATCCAAATACGTGATACATTTTATATAAAAAAAAACCTCTTTACAAAGTACAATGACAAAGTTGGATGAATATATTATTTTGTACATTAAGAAAAAAAATAAAATGTTTGTTCCTTATCCGTTTTTAGCATGTTCTAGCATTTAACATTCCATTCTGACGACAAAAAACCAAGGAATTTAATATGCAGAGCTAAAATCGTCAGGGTATTATGTAGAAATCCTGCAGTTCTTCAATTTTGCGAAATTAAATATGCTACCAAAACGGTACTGACCATGACTTAACATTTAATTTAGTAATACTATTAATCATAACTAACTTAGTTTGTAAGCTAAAAACTTTTATAAAACCTCATTTTAAAGGTATTTTGAAAAAATAATTAATATATTTTCCATAAATATTTTCGTTTTCACGTTATTAAGCGTTTATTGTTGGTTACTTCATCTTTTGGTGGACAAGAAGTCACCAACTCTCTGTTTGTATAAGTCTCTGTTACAGCCAGCTATAACTGTGTTTGTATTACACCTACAAAAATTATAAAATAACAAAAAATTCTTGTTTTTTTAAGCTTCATTTTTGTTTAGTTTATGAAAATGTATTTGTTAAACCGTAAGGTTTTCGAGCTATTCGTGCATTATTTTTAAAACATCTGGTGTGCACATCACACAACTTTCCCTACCAAAATAGATGCTGTATCAATTACCAAATTTTTCGAGCGAGAGATTGATGATACCATTTTTGAGTTAATAGGAGTATCCGTTTCGAAGAAAGCGGTACTAACTTCAAAACGGTTAATCTTACGGACCTGATTTTGGTCTCAGTCGATTTCTCACCCCCAAAAATGTCAAGGTCGATACCAAACACGGCTAGTTTAAAAAAAGTCATTTTTGTCCCCAAAAAGGGCGTTTTTGGGGTTAATTTTTGAAAAAATGGAAAAAGTTGAGTAGGGTATCTTTTTTGACATTCTTTTGGACGCTGAATCGAATGAGACCATTTTCAAGTTGATAGGACCAGCCCTTTCGGAGATACAAACAAAATAACTTGCGTTTTTGTAATAACTTTTTTCAACGAATTTTTAAGGGTATATAGCGTACATAGCGTGTTAAGGGGGTCTGAGTAGAATATATTAGCAAAGTTTAATCACAATCATTAGAGGGGTTTTGGAGTAAATACCAAAAATGTGCTAAAAACTGGTCCCACGGTAAGACACCACCTCCGATTTGCTTCAAATTTACATGGGTTTAATTGTTTACGTGTTTGAAGATATCCTGTAAATTTCAGTTCGATCCGTCCAGCCGTTTACCCTGTGCACTCCTGACACACACACACACAGACACACAGACAGACCAATTGCCAAAAATGCATTTTTTGGACTCAGGGGGCCTTGAAACGTAAAGATATTATGAAAACTCGACATCGAATTTTTGGGTCGATCGCAATACTTACCTTACCTAGTATAGGGTAAGGAAAGTAAAAACATACATTTTGAAAATCTGCACATTCATGACAAATAAATAAAAAAGTATTCACTTTTAAAAATAAATTTATAGGAAACCTTTTCCTGGAATTCATTTCACTAATGATCTGTTTGTGATTATTTTGAATATAATAATTTACACCCACGAGAAGGGGCGATATCCACCTCCAGATGAAAAGCCCGCATCGGCACTAGGTCGCCTTTTTCCTTGAGTTATTTTCTAATTATTGCACTGTTAAAAATAATTCCGGTCAGAAAACCGTCAAACACTCGACTATAGGAAGAATATAGAATTTAAATAGCGAAAACACATTTTGTTAAATTATTATATATTATAATAATAATATTAGAAAAGGCATAGTATGCAATTTAACTATAAAGATTGGTCATGTAAAAATTAATAAAATTTCAAATAAATTGTTGTACTTGTAAGTATAAACAATTATTTATATACATTGCAAAAGCTGTTTATCAACGATTATTTGTAATGAGCAGATCATTTCATGTGGGTATTTTGACTTTCTCTTGAAAATAAGCATCGTTAACCAAAGTAATAAAGACAAGTATTTTTTTTATTTAAGGTATGATAAGTATATTTATTACGACTCAGTTGTCTTGTATTATTACGTTGATGAACATTGTTACGTGTTCATATAAATGGCCAGTAAAAGTACACATTATATCACAGTAATCAAAATAATCTATAGTTTCAATTAGTTTAAAGTACTGTTTAATTAGTGTTCTAAGAAATATATAAGAAGTCCTAAGTAAATTTTGTTATGAGAATCACACAAAAGGCTAAAATATTCCTTTTTTAGATGTTTTTCTAGGAATCCTTTATTGTAAAAAGTTTGCTATATATTTGTCTCTAAAGACAAAAGGAACACGTTTATTTATTGCAAATGGTTCGAATTTAATGTTTCTTACTTTAAATGTAAACTATGCAAAACTGTGCTGTTTTTATTAAAGCAAGTTGTAAATCAAGATCTTAATGTATACATTACAGTGTGTTGGTTTTTAAATGTTTACATTTTGTATTAAGACTTTAATGTAATGAGACATTTCACGATAAAAAATCTTGCATTAACATGAGTAAATAATGCAGTTTGCGTGTCATTATTGCGTGTGCGGTATATATATTTAACAAGGTTCATCATTGCTCATGCCAGTCAGTCTGTGTAAGCTTCTGTAGTGGTGAACTTATTTAAAAGAAGTCGATTGTTGTAGTTTATTTTAACGTAGCAATGTGTTATACTGTGCTTAAGATAAAGTTACTTGAAATAAGTATGACTCTTTGCCTCTTAAACATTGGGTAAGAAAATAGTGATTCAAATGCATACACACATAACTCATATTATAAATACTTTACACATTATTCAAATATCTGATCATAGTTTGTTGTATTAATTACAGATAATGAATAACTATTATTCTTTCTGATATTTTGAAAGTTACAATAGACTACCTACTAGAATCCCTTTATTTATAAACATACTTATACTTTTATCAAAAATATTGTTATACTTTAAACTGTTTTTGTATATATAGGAAATGATATCACTCTTCTCACTTGGTAGGCTTAAAATAATTGCAATATATGGAAAATATAAAAATTTTACTGTAATAATTTTCTTTGAGTAACATTTACAGTTTAATTTTGTGTGACATTTGTATAAATATTTAATTGTTTGTGCTTTTTTTATGTAAATACTATTAGATGATGATTATGGCATTTTTTGTAGCATATGTATGAAAAACACAAACATTAAAAACCAATAATAAATTCACTGTACAAAACCAGATAGCATAAAACTTACTATAAATAATTATAGGTTGACTACAGGAATAGCAATTTTTAATTTATACCCGGTTAAAACATATTTAAATAAAACTAAGAAAATTAAATAAAATAGGGTATAAATTTAACAGAACTAAATTTTTATCTCAATTGTACTACAATAAATGTAGTATTATTATTTTATTTATAATATTAGTCGAGTAAATACATTTTAATATCGTCTAGAATTTATTTTTATAATAAATAAATACAAATAGTGTGCAGTTTAACCACTTATTTAAAAAAATATCTCATTTACAAGACATTAGTATTGTTGTCATAAGCAGGAACTTGGTAATAATTTCTGTTTGTATTCGAAATAGAAACGAAAAAATATTTGGATACGATTTTTTACAATTAATTAACATCAACATTTAAAAAACTAAAAAATTAAAACATTGCATATCTTTCTACGCGTTGTGTGGAAAAAGTACAGACTGTAGTCCTACAGAATATGATTTGTGAGCTATATTGTAAAACGTTGTCATTTTGAAAATGTAAATATAGATAAAAAGATAATAATAATAAATAACAAGTAATGTATAATTCGTATTTAAATGTTTGTCTGATCAAATAGTGCAATCGATATAATAGCATTTATTTATTATAAATATATATCTTGCAAAGCATAGATAGTAATGAGACTGCCTTCAATATATTTGTTGACAACCCCTGGGACAGCTTATGTATGGGCTATTAAAATGAAACATACATTACAATACACAAAACTCTTTAGTTGCAGTACAATGATAAAAAAATACTAAATCAATACGACATGTACTACTGTAATGTGCGACAAGTGCTGAAACACCCACATTTATCCAACCTATGCTCATATTTTGCAAAAAAATTTATATTCGAAAGGATTTTATTTGTTTAGAAAAACAAGATAGAAATTCACAAAGAGGTTTCATTTTTATGTCTGTTTCATATTCACTTATATTTATTTTGGGACAAAGTTTGAACTTTGAAATAACGCCGAATTATTTTTTTAACGACACCTAGAACGATATAAACTTTGTCCACCCTTAACACAAATTCATTTTTTATGTCTCCATTTGCAATATATTATGAAACTAAATGTAGGATAACTATATAAACATATACCTGGATTTTTGTCACGCAACTCAGTTTGTAGTTTACACTACGCGTTTCGAGAACAGGTTCTCATCTTCAGGTGTTGACATAACTCACATGTGAGCACGTCAACAAAATAAATAAAAAGTACGAACACACACACATATTTAATCATTCTGCATTTATACAACTAAGGTCGACTGATGAATGCGTTGAATGCTATATCTACAGATCTAAAAATAATAATGATGCAAGAGGTAACGAACGTTTTCGTTTAGTTAACGATTGATCGCGGAAATGCACCAACGCCGTAACATTTTTATACTGTTGTTCCGGGTTTTGTAATTTTGTTTTAATGTATTTAAACAATAATGTATTCCAATGTGCAGTGCGGTGTTTTATGTTGTAATTTGTGTGCATGTGCGTGTGTTCGTACTTTTTATTATTTTTTGACGTCCTCACATGCGAGTTATTTCAGCACCTGAAGATGAGAACCTTTTCTTGAACGCGCAGTGTAAACTAGAAACTGAGTTGCGTGACAGAAATCCAGGTATATGTTTATATAGGTATACTACATTTAGTTTCATAACACAAAGTTTAATGACCCAGCTGTTCTAATTGAAAATTACATACAAAGTCTAATGAATTAATTCTTCTTATTACTTGAGTAGGCTATTTAATTAATTTAAGGCAAAAATGGCATATTAAACATTATTTCACTTGCGTTTATTTTGCATAGGCTTAAACGAAAACTCTCAGAGTTATGCAGTTATAACGTCTAAACTAAATAACTAAGGCTGTTGTAAGTTTTTTTTAGAATTTCCAAAGTTAGGAAATAGTTTTTTTTTTTTTATT
The DNA here is from genome assembly GCA_018207615.1 of Philaenus spumarius. Classification (NCBI taxonomy): domain Eukaryota; kingdom Metazoa; phylum Arthropoda; class Insecta; order Hemiptera; family Aphrophoridae; genus Philaenus; species Philaenus spumarius. The sequence goes on from JAGFPH010002801.1 coordinate 110,486, forward strand.
ATTCAAATCTAGAAATGATGCATAACAATCTTAAAGTATTATATCGGCTGTTACAGTTAAACATTGCTCATATACATTGGAACATTGGTTGTCACAATAGCTGATCATTGTGTTTGTATTGGAAATGATCCACCAGATAAACTACGTATTTTAAAATAATTAATCAAATTGATTAATTATTTTAATCGTTTTAATTTATCTTCCCTGATTAAAAAAATAGGATCGCATCAAAAATGTTCACTATTCATGTTTAGCTTTAATAAAATTTACAAAATCTTTACAATTTCTTAGCCAGCAACTCTTTGAGTCGTTTAATTATCGTTATTGTTTAGATTTACTTTAGCTCTGGACAATAATTTGACTGTCTCACACAACTACGGAAAGGATAGGATGATGTATATTGAGAAAACAACTTATAACGACAGACAGTCAACAAGTAATGCATTATCTAAGAATGCATCACATGAAGAGGATTATAAGTATAAACACAAGCAGAATAGTAGTACAGAGGAATATATGTGGATCCACAACGCTATTGGGCTGGTATTCTATTATGACTCTCCGTTTTCATACATTATAGCAACTTTTGGAATTGCAGGAAATATGTTGATATGTCTTGCTATCATAAAAGAAAAACACATGCATATTGCTCCTAACGTGTATGTGTTTAGTTTGGCTGTTTCTGACATCGCAGCATTAATTTGTGTCTCCTGGCAAAACATTAAGAAAAATAACTCCACAGTTCTTGACTATCCTACAGACGTCAGGTAAGCCAAACGTTTGTTATCATCTAAAATAATACGTTTATAATCTGTTACTCTAATATTTTTAAACAATTTATTTGGCTTATATATCCGGTATTTAAAAAGTCTGGAAACGGATTAATATCTCAAAATGTTCCAGTCTTATGAGATAGAATTAAAAGAAGTTATTCACAACCATAAAATAACCACTTTTATAGAACCATTATTTGTACAAATTACGTTTAAAGAATATAAATTGGAAAGTTCAAGTTAACTCATGCGCCTATCGTTTCGCACTGTAAATCGTCTTGATAATTTTGCAAGAACTATATTAATAAGAATAAACAATTCATGTACTCAATTAACTAAACTTACTAAGCGCTTTGTTTCTGAGGGGTTGGCGTGTCCGATTATAGCGTGTGATTGGATACCGAAAGCAAAATATACCAAGTTTGTCAGGTTATGAAAAAGTTGTGTTCAGATATTGATAAGAAGTTTGTGGGTTTTACTATTTTAAATATTTAATAAACTAACCACCTAAATAATAATAACCATGGAGGTAATAAACTGTGAATTGGTTATGTAGACAAGTGAAAACGAGGTAATAATAAATATATGCATTGCTAAGCAAGCTTTGAACACTGCAAAAATATTTTTCACTTTCAAAAAATTTCTTATCCGTAAAATAATTTTAGTAACGTTAACTCCTCTAATTCTGTCGAAATAGAGCTGCAAATAAAGGTTTTAGCAATATTTTGTACATTATCATGGAACCATTTATCAACAAATTCATAAAATAAGGTTTGTTATTCTTAAAATAAACTGCCTCCAAATAATACCTACTTTCAAAATAGGCCTACGCAAATTTTATTTATATTTTGTCCTTTCTTGAGAAATTTTTCTGTGCCTGGCTGACAGAGAGATCAATCAGTGACACTGTTTCCTTTCAAGGTATGAACTCTAATAATAAATAAAATTGCTACGCTTTAGATTTTTGATCAAAACTAATCATACATTAATTTTGTTTAATGAATAATATTTTTAAAGTTAAAAGTTTTAAATACAATTAGGTTTGAAGGACTGGAATACAGTAGTTAAGCGGTTTGAAAAAATGTACAACTAAATAGAAAACTATATAGTATATATATATTTCTCCTTAGGGAGAGAATTGGGGAGATGATTTTATATTCTTCTCAAAAATTTTTTGAATGAGGAACATTTTTTATATAATCAAAAATGGTAAACGATTTTCAAATATGTTTTAAACCGATCCATTTTAATTACGAAAAATCACCTTTCAGTGCCTGGTTATTATCTTACAATAATCATAAGATCAAATATGTTTATCTTCAGATAAAACACTTATGTACAAAAGTTGAGTGCAGTGATTTGAGCATTCCAAAATATTAATAACGTGTTATTACAGACAATAGAAGAGGAAGACACCACGTGAATTATTTTTGTAAGCATAATTGCAAAGGTAGCAAATTATCATTATGCTTTCGAAATGGAGTCATTTTGTGGTGGTCGTTTATTCAACTAGATGTCTATCAAGTTATAACACACACTGATTTTAGCTAAAGACACAAACTCATATTGATCTTTATTTTACTATATACTTCGAGTAAGACTAAGAACAACAAAAATTTGAACTTTGTTAAATCAAAATATCTTCTTATGTTACAAAAGCAAGGTTCTTAGGTTGTCCAATCTTTAAACTAGTAAACCTAAAACTTTGCTCAGTTAAAAATATTTAATACTAATGATGGAGCCGTTCGTCATTGAAACGTTTCTTAATGTGAATCTAATATTGATAGCTTTACAATAATATGATTGTACGTAAATATGTAACTATTTTAATATTTAAACACACATAGGCATAATATATAAATAATTGTGTTAATTCTATACGCACTAAACCTGTCCTAGGAATAATGTGTGGCATTCACTCTTGATAGTTACATACCTGACTTCCAAATCAGTCAACAATTGGACTACAGTAGGACACACATTTGACAGATATCTAGCCATATGTCGTCCGTTTCTGGCAAGGACCATTTCCACACTCAGCAATGCTGTTAAAATCAACGTCTTTGTTTGGATAATATTTTTTATTCATTCGTGTATTACGTTAAGTGCATTTTACTTAGGTCAATAAGTTATTAAATTTAATACAGCTTATCTAAATTATGATGATGGGCTGAAAATCGTCGAAACGCCAACTGTGCATATACAACACATTAGATTTAATGTAATTAGTTTTCGAAATATTTTAAAACCTTAATTTACTTATATTTAAAAAAAAATATGGATAGAAAAATCTTTGTATGTTTAAATCATAATAATAATATATGTTTTAAATTAAAAGTGTAATTTTGAAAATAAGCGTGACCCCTTAAAACTAAAACTGTATGAAGTTGTCAATCTCCATTCATCCAAAGTCTAGCTATTTGTTCTAATGAACCTATAGTGAATAATGGAAATAGAGTTGTGTTGGTAGACAGAGAATATACATTCATGTACCTTGCACCTAGAACTCGGCTGAACATGATGCACAATACATACTTTAATTAAGAGTATTATTGTGTCGTTCTGCTTGGTACCTGTACACATTGGAGTAACTGGAAATAGTTAACGGTTCCACAGATCTCTTACTTTTTCATGGATAATTAGATTTTGCCTTTAGTTCTGTCTGCGTTTAGAATTTGTTGTATCAGCGTTTGACTAGTCCACTTCACATGCATACGATAGTTGGAATTTTTCGGTTTAAGCTTCGCCAGATAAATAGTATCATGTAATAGTATGAATAATTCAATCTTAGCCACCAAACAGAACCTAACTGTTCATTCCCGCCAAATAGTTTGTAGTAGTTTATTTGTATTATTTAGTATAGTTTTGATCTTTGTAAGTGTGAGTGAAATTTCATAGTTACATAATACATTTTATGTTTAGTTTTGTATTATTAAATCTTGACTAGTCTGATATTAAGGGTGTCCTTTACAAAGGCTTACTTAGATGGGTTTTACCCTGACGAACAAGATTCGAAATTTGCTTTTATTATTTGCAATATATTCTAAGTAAATCTTTCACTTAATCAATAACTTCTAACTACTCATAATATTATTAATATATCGTTTAACATAATTTATTTGAACAAGTAGAAACACTGAGCCCCGACGAAAAGTTCGGTGAGTAAAACTACACAAACAAACTGAGGCACATTTATAAATGTGGACATTAATAAATATGTTTCAGTTAATTTGTGTAGTTCCGAACTTGCGGTTGGGGCTTCAGTATTTCTAACTGTTTAAATTCACCACAGTACTCATTGAACATATTTAATTTATTTTGATTAGTTAAAAATAGAAAATTTAATATTATATTAGGAATAGGATGTAGGCCTATCTAAGTTTAGTTCAGAAATCATCCAAAACCTATTCAACATGATGGATGTAGAATGTGTATTCCTTAAAATTCAATTGGTTTGAATTTCAATTGACATAGTAAAAGAGTTCGAGAAATATTAGGATTTTAAAGACGAAGAGAAATTAACAATAATACTTAACCATCAAGGCGAAGAGTGAAGGAACATCGAGGGAAAGTCAAAGTACCATGGTTGTTACTTGGTTACTTCATATCGGATAGTCCACGCAATAGGTTTCTGATTCAACATGGGGTACCACATCGTTGCCTTTTCTTTCCCTACATGATGACGGTAAACGAACTAAATCTTTTAAGTAGTTCATTAGAAGATCCTTGAATAGATCTTACCCTCCTGTTCTCTTATATTTTCTATTTTATTAAACTTTTTTTTATCCTCTTATGTTTTATTAATCAGTTTTAGGATTGTTATTTATATACTATTATTTTCATGCCGCAGTATATTGTTTTGGTTTTAGAGGTTTTATTTAGTTTTTATTCAGACTTAATTTTTGTTAAATATTTTAATATTATTGTTTATTAGTTTCAAGTTTACACATTTGGATTTAGGCTAAACTAAAATAAAAAGTGTAGACTTATTTCAATTTTAAGCATTTTCTGGCTATAATTACAGGAAACAAAATATAAAGTACAATATTTTTTGTAATAAATTAATAGTTTTACAAAATTGTAAGACAATAGTATTAACAACTTTCATAATTTAGCTTTTATATATATATATATCTCGATTTGTTTTACACAGGAGTTCTGGAGTTCAAAAGCTAACAAAGAAAAGTTATGTAACAAAATAACTCACCTGGCCTACTCCAGTGACTTGTTCCGGTTGTGTTTCTTGGTGGTACCGTTATGTATAATATTTCTGTTGTATATTTGTATCATCCTTGGTATTTGGAAATCATCAAAGGTACATAAATCCTCTAACATCTTAAGACAATCAATGACTGGAAGGAGCCTTAAAATATCAGGTAAAGAGAGTATAAAATATTTATTTGTGTGATTAAATATAGCCTATTACACAACAATAAAATATTATCCTAATAAAACGATATTAATTTCAAAACCGCTGGAACTATTACGTTTCCAAAAACTTTTAGATGAAAGTTTCTTTGATACACTCATCCTCTTTAGCTACAAATGCAAAATGTAAACATTATTAAAATACGAAATTTTATAATCTACTCTTATATAATTCAGTTTTAAAAATCTTCAGACAGAAAAATCTACAGTTCTACTGGACCGATTTTATTAATTACTAGGTCGTTGGAAAGCTCTCTCCCTGTAGATTTGTAAATAATTATGAAAGTTGGTTTTTGTTAGGATTTATGGGGAAAAATTTAAAAAAAACATGTTTTCCATAAGAAATACATTGAAAACGGATTTTTTCACATCTTTTATTTGGAGACAAGTTTTGACTGCCTTTATTGAGTATTTCAAGAAATGC
>JAGFPH010002801.1:116210-128784 GCA_018207615.1 Philaenus spumarius
TCACGATATTGTTGGTGATGGAAACTGTTTCTTTAGGAGTATCTCATTTTTAAGTCATAAATCTCAATCTAGATACAGTGATATACGATCCGCAGTAGTTGATGAAGTCGTAAATAACTGGGACTACTATTGCCCTTTTATCGTAGGGGATAACGCATATAGACTACCAGTACAAAACGCAACAGAGTATATAAATCTAATGGCTAAAGATGGTGAATACGCCGGGAATGTTGAAATTGAAGCTGCAGCAAGACTTTTTAACTGCCAATTCAAAATATATGCTGAGAACTTGGATTCTTATGTAACGATTGGTGAAGGCACAACAATATATAAACTACGATTCTCAGGTAATGTGGATGCTGGCCATTAAGATGTTTTGATAGATAATACTAATTCTTAGAATCAAGAGGATGTAACCTTACCAAAATCCAAATGTGGCCGTCCAGCAAAGAATAGAAAAAGAAAAACATGTTCTGGCAGACGTGAATCAACAGCTCATAAAATAAATTAAATAAACAAAAGTATAGTCTGAATCATGATTTAATACAAGAGGAAACAAATTTTTAACAAGCAGTCACAAGGATGGAGACACACAAAATGAAAAAGAAATAAAACAATATAGTGTGACCAACACTTCACCCAAAGAGGATGCAACCTCCTCAACCTGCAAACGTGGACGTCCAGCAAAGAAAAAAAAACCGAAAACATGTTCAGGCAGACGTGAATCAACAGCTCATCGCACAGTGATAAGGGGGAAAAGGATAGTGATCTAAATAATATTTTACAACTACCAATCACTTTTGTGCCTGAAGCCTTAAAAGATATAAATGATGAAAACTAAATAAAATTTCACTCATGTGGCAGTATTAGTGAAGTATGTGAATTTTGTGGTGCTAAACACTTTGTTGGAGAAAGACCTGTGGATAAAATGTTTTCTAAATGCTGCTCAAAAGGAAAAGTTACATTAGAACGAATTCAAACTGCATTATTATTTGAACAGCTTATGACTAATAACCATATTTATTCCGATAACTTTATGTCCAATATTCGTTCATATAACGGCTCCCTATCTTTTGCTTCTATGGGAGCGCAAATAGTTCCTCCTTCAAGTTATATGGTCCTTTTGTTTTAGAATAAATGGCACTATCTATCATCGTGCTGGAACATTACATCCTGAAAATGGAGAACAGCGTAAATATGCTCAGTTGTACATACTTGATCCTTATTAGGCTACAGCTAATAGAATGAAAATTAAAGAAAACTCTGGATGCAATGAACATTTATTACAAATATTAGGCTCATTCATGTCAAAGTATAATCCATTTGCAGAAGCCTGCAAAATGATGTGTGAAGTAGAGCAAGAATGCATTCAAGACACATTAATGAATAACGCTGTTTCATCTGATGTGACAATGGCTATAATTCAGGACCGAAAATATGATGAAAGAAGATATAACTCTGCAAGATGTAATGAGGTTGCTGTTATTTTAGAGAATACGGAAGGCGAACCACCTCTGCACCGTGATTTATTGATTCTTTGTCGTGCTTACAACACGATCAATAAGAGAAAGACTCAGAGAATTAGCATTTTAGACCCAAATTTGGAACCAATGGTATATCCTCTATTCTTTCCATATAGCGATCAAAGTTGGGAGATTCCACTGAGTGATAAGCCATCATGTCTCAAAAATATTAAAAATAAAGCTTCAAATACAAGATCAAGAGTCACTCAGATGCAATATTATCATTATCGTCTTTCAGTAAGTGATGAATTCAATCCTTTATTGTGCGGAGGAAAACTTACGCAACAATATATTGTTGATGCCTACACCAAAATTGAGGCAAATAGATTAAATTTCATTCGACAAAATCAATCTCAACTTAGAACTGAACAGTACAAAGGTTTAATGGACCAGATTCGGTTATCAGGAGACAATGAATTGTTTCCCCCTGGAAAGCCTTTCATTTTGCCATCAACGTTTCAAGGGAGTCCACGAAATATGATGCAACATTATCAAGACGCTATGTCAATAGTGAGGCACTATGGTAAACCCGATCTTTTTATTACAATGACCTGTAATCCGAAATGGGAAGAAATAACACAAAATTTAAATGGACAGTCTGTTGAAAATCGTCCTGATTTAGTTTCTAGAGTTTTCAAATTGAAGCTAACAGAACTTATGTTTGACATAAATAAAAAACATGTTTTTGGCATCCCAGTAGGCAATATACATGTAATTGAATTTCAAAAAAGGGGGCTACCCCATGCTCACATCCTGCTGATTTTGAAAGAACAAGATACTCCAAAGTTACCAGAACATATAGACCTAATTGTATCGGCTGAATTACCAGATAAAGACAAATTTCCTACTTTACACGCAGCTGTTACAAAACACATGATTCATGGACCCTGTGGTGAGTGTAATTTAAACTCACCGTGTATGAAGGAAAATAAGTGTACTAAAAACTACCCTAAATCCTTTCAAAACGAAACCTTAGCTAACAAAGATGGATACCCTCTATACCGCCGAAGAAATAATGATAATGTATCTGTGAGAAATAAAGTAATTGACAACACATGGGTTGTTCCTTATAACTTATAACCCATATCTTTTGTTAAAGTACAACTGTCATAGTAATGTGGAAGTTTGCGCTACGATCAAAAGTGTTAAATATCTTTTTAAATATGTATATAAAGGGCATGATTGTGCAAATGTACGTATCACAGAAAGAAACTCAAATTTTGATGAAATACAAAAGCACATAGATAGTATGTATGTCAGTACACCAGAAGCCATGTGGCGAATACTTGGAAATGACATGCATAAACAATCGCAAACTATAATCCGATTGCCTGTTCATCTTCCTAAAAATCAAAGCATTGTCTTTCATGTAAATTCATTAAACAGAAATACAGACAATCTGTTACAAACTGCTGGGAAAGATACAATGTTGACAGCGTGGTTTAAGTTAAACGAGGAAGATGAAAATGCAAGATTAATTACACTAATATACCTAAACATTATGTTTTCAATAAAAAAAAGTAGGAAATGGATTCGCAGACAACAAGACAGACATAATGTAATTGGTAGAATGTATTTTGTAAATCTTGGTTCTGATCCTGAAAGGTATTGTTTAAGACTTCTTCTGCTTCATGTACCTGGTGCTACAGCTTATGATGATTTAAAAACCATTGATGGTACTACATATAATACTTTTTATGAGGCAGCAGTGCAAAAAGGGTTGATAAAAAATGATAAAATTTGGGATAAAACTTTAGCCAAAGCAGTCAATTACAGCATGCCTCAACATTTAAGGGACTTATTCTCATATATTCTTATATTTGCTTCCCCGTTTAATGCTAAAGAATTATTTGAAAAATACCACCCTCATCTTTGGGAAGACTTTGCACACAGCCACAAGATAGGCCATATACAGATTACTGCGAACGATGTAAGAATTTGACTCTTAGAGAAATTAACAAAACTTTAGAAGCAAACCATAGTTCCTGCCTTAAATACGATCTCCCGATGCCAGTAAACGATATCCTACCAATCAACAATACTGATATCTATGATTATGAGTTAGAGAAAAAAAAGTAAAGAAATGATAAATAGTTTGAATTCTGAGCAAAGACAATGTTACTATAATATAATTGAAGCAATAAATGATGAAGTCCCAGAAACATGTTTTTTCCTGGATGGGCCAGGAGGCACAGGAAAAACCTATTTGTATAAAACTATTCTGTGTACAGTGCGTGGATAAAAAACATTGCATTGCCTATTGCGTCTACTGGAATTGCTGCAAACTTATTGGAAGGAGGTAAAACATATTTTAACCAATTCAAATTAGTACCTCCTTTAAACGAAACATCCGTATCAAATATAAGATTAAATTCTCTCGAAGCCACTATCATCAGATCAGCTAAAATCATAATTTGGGATGAAGCAACTATGGCACCAGGAATTGCTTTGACTGCTATTGACAGAGTACTAAAGGAAATAATGAACAACCAGAATCCTTTCGGTGGAAAAGTTATGTTATTGGGCGGGGATTTCAGGCAAACTCTGCCAGTTGTTAGACATGGTAACAGAATAAAAATAATAGAAACAAGTATAAAATTCCATCCACTGTGGGAAACCTTTAAGATCCTACGACTGAGTAAAAATGTACGATCAGTGGATGATTTATTTAGCAAATGGCTATTAAGCATAGGGAATGGTCTGACTGATAGAACTAATGATTTACCAGAAGAATTAATAGCAATACCACCCAATATTTTAAGCTACGGTAACATAGCCACAGATATATTTGGAGATAAGTTGGACATTGCTCACTCTCATGAATACGCCCAGAAGGCTATTTTATGCTCAAAAAATTCAGATGTGGATTTTCTAAACGAAACTGTTCACAACTTACTGGAAGGAACATCAACAACATATTTAAGTTCGGATTCTATTGAAGCGGACGATAGTTCACAAGCAGATATTCATTATCCAATAGAATTTTCAAATCAGCTATCACCATCAGGAATGCCAATACATAATTTAAATTTAAAGATCGGAGCTGTGATAATGTTGCTAAGAAATCTTAACACAAAACGAGGGTTATGTAACGGCACACGATAAATTGTTAAAGAACTCAAGCCAAATTTAGTAATTGCAGAGGTTTTAACTGGATCGTCAGCAGGTGAAATTATTGTGTTCATTCCAAGGATTAATTTAAGTCGGACACAGATTTGCCATTTGTTTTGAAAAGACAGCAATTTCCTATAAAATTAGCATTTGCTATAACAATAAATAAAGCACAAGGCCAGACATTGGAGAAAGCTGGTGTTTACCTTCCAGCACCAGTATTTAGCCATGGACAATTGTACGTTGCACCATAGATCATGAATAATAAATAGATCTTGCTTCCATACGGGGGCTGTGTGCCGAAAAAAAGGTTGTCGCGAAAATAGTACATGATCGCGCCGCGAGGTAGCGCTAGGGGAAATCATTGGTAGCATTGGTGTTTCAAACAGCTTCCATAGTTTCCCCAATAGATAGCGCCAAAAAAGTCGAATTTCCAGTGGAACAAAATATTGGAGTTCTATTAGGTTATCCAAATACAATGGTTGCACTCTCTAGAGTAAAAAGGTTTGAAGACATTAAAATTATCCCTAGCAAAGATCAAGGGAGATTGTTGAAAAACTCACATGAAGTATTTACAAAGAATGTTGTTTATAAAGAAATATAGTGTAAATAAATATATTACATTTGATTTTTTTATTATCTTGCTCTATGAGAAAATTAGTTTTTTTATTCAAAACAATTTCGTTCTTGAAAAAAAATCAAATTAATTTTCAGGTATTTCACAAGAAGTAAAGCATAAGAAATATTTTTCTAGAGACCGTTGTATTGAACCACAACGGGCTCTGTTGCTAGTGAACAATAAAATGTAAACAATTAATGAAAGAATTTTTAAATTACTGTTAGCATCACAATTATATTTAACTTTTAACTGTTAGCAACACAAAGTTAATTTCATTTATAATTTATTAAATTTACTTCATATAATAACTATTTACTTTCAGTAAAAATATAAGAAACACGAATATCACCAAGCCGACTAATTTTCTACACTCGTTATTTGCCAAAAGTAAAGAAAATATTCAATACTTTATAGAACTGCATAATTCAATCGAAAATCGGACTTCAGATTCAATTATTACACATTTTTTCAAGAACAATATTTTGATAAAATTCAAAAAGCTCACTGGCGTTTTCTAGACGTTTACCCAGAAAATGTATCAAATAAGATTTAGGGTCGAATATAAAGTGAAATATCAACAGTTCCTATTTTTTGTATTTTTAATTAAGTTCTTTCTATATTTTCTACAATATTAAATAGGACTTTGATATTTTAGAATTTATTGTTCAGACATTTGCCAACATTTGTGTCAAACAAAATAAATTAGCAAATTGAAAAGTTGATCAATCCACCATTACGGTCTATCATGTTTATGTTACTCATGTCTACAATATTTATCATTGCTAGTGTTTCTATTTAACCATACATATAAGTAAGCAGTAATAGCTTGGTCCAATACTCTATGGCGATTGAATGATTAAATTTGGTGCTATTGGCTTTGGATTTTCGTTTGTAATTTCACTCCCTTCCTTCATTGAAGCTATGGAATTATGCCACTGTATTTATTTTGATTGGATAGTTATGAATTACAAATTTCTAAATATAATTTTAAACTGTTTTCTATTTTTTAGGGGCTATAGTTGCACAATTCATCATCTGCTGGGGGCCACTTTATAATGTGGACTTGTTAAGGTGGCTTCTGTTTACCGTAATAGGAGTAGACGATGTGTTCTCATTTATAAGTATCAAAATATCGTTCAAACTAAACTTGATTGGTACAATTATTGATCCGCTTGTGTACGCTTTGGTGTCTAAACGTTTTAGGAAAGCTTTTAAGGTAAACATTACCTCTCTTATTAGGTTTCTATTTTATTATACATATTTGTTACTGATAATCATTCAATTATAATTTATTATTTTACATTAAAAAAAAATTTGGTTTGTTTTTCTTTAATTTTTTTACATTTTTACAGGTTTTTCAAAGCTGTTTAACAATACTTTTCTGTATTGTTTCTGGGTGTAAATCAATTTACAATATCAGCATTTAAAATTGCTGAAATTATCTGTTTCTAAGACAGCAGCCATTTCTGTTTTTAAAACTGTTTAGTAAGGAACAAATTACTCTTTCCTTACATAAATAAATAAATTTAACAGACTGCACATGTGTAATTTTAGCATATACCTATTTAAGAAATAGCTGTACTAAATAAACTGTTGAAAGCCATATTATGTTAAAAACTAATGGCAATTTCATAGTTTATATTTCAATCAGCTGATTACAAGTTATAAAAAAAATATATTTTGGAACAGCTAATCTTAGTTATATTTAACTTAATTTTCCTTTTTATTTTATTTGGATGAGGAAGGATTATATTGTTAATGACTAACATTCAAATAAAACCGTTTACCCGTTTTTTTTTCTAAAATTAAATGATTAAAAACCGTTTGGTTCTAGTCTAAGTTTGTTTTAGACAAACAAAAGCAATTGTGTTTCCAGTTATTTGCCCATATCTAGGTTACCTTTGAACTGCAGAAAATATGGAAAACCAGCATTGGTCCTTTGTATCCGTTAATAATATAATTACATTTTACAAAACTTATAATTTTAAGGTTATTATTATTAGTTGCAGAATTACATTTTCCAGGTTATTTAATAAGTTTTTCCAGGAAATCGTTACACTCAAGAGATGTTGATGCGTTCTAGGCAGAGGAAGTGCTAATTATTACACAGTTTGTTATGGATGTATTAGAGATAATAATAAGCTTAATAGAATAAAACTTGAACACAGAAACTCGTAAGTAATACGCAGTACTCACAGTAACTACTCAGACTGTAACTAATTAGTTTGTTCTGGCTCGTGCATGATGGGAGATGGCGGAATTACCGTAGAAATGCATTTTTTTGTGTTAATGGACATATTAGCAGTGCGATTCTGTGTTTAAATAAAATTTCTATCAAGTTATCTTCTCACAAGTCAAGCTCAATATTTATTTAATGTTACACATTTGTAACATTTGACTAGTTCAAAAATCCAACACAAAACATAGTCTAGATGTACAGTTTATATATTAACTCAAAACCTTGGAACATTACCATATTGTAGTGTTACTTACAATTGAAATTCACAATAATGCAACTATTTTGATCGTTTCAGGACATTCTTTTCCTCTGCTATTTACGAAGTTAGTGCGCTAGGGTTGTAGAGCAGCTTATCTTGAAGATATTTTATCGCGCAATCAACCCTCCAGGAATATTTATCTATATTGTATGTTATGTTGAAACGTTCATAGATTTATATATTATGATATTTAAATGATTTTGTCTTTCATGTTTTATATATACAAAAATATAGGTTTATTTTATCAATTATTTGTTAGTATGTCAAGCCTTATTTCTTGTGCTTCTGTGTGTAAACTTTTGTTTGTATCTAACACTTGTTTCTTTTATCTATTTTAAAATAGCAGCAAGATGTTTACAGTGTTACCATCTGTGCTTCACGTGCAGTGAGCGAAACAGTAAATAGTTATTGTAATGAAGGTTCAAAAGTCTAGAGGTTAATTCAATTTTTTTCTAATATATTTTCCATTTCTACCAATTCTACATATTTTAAACGTTAATAGATTTTAAGCTATATAATTTTGTTTAACTTCTGAGAGCAAACCCATTCAATTTTAAAGTAAAAAAAATACAAAATTAAAATATTGTACGTTCAACCATCTTGAAACGAGGATGAGAAAAAAAATGTATTATTTCAAATACCATTAAATAATGCTACTCCTAATCTATATTTACTTTTAAACTTTCTCCAAAAACTGCACCTATTCTCGCCCTATTTAACGTTTAGAATTTTTCAGTTGAAACCAAGTTTCTAAACTGATTTGTAAGATATGTCATGTCATATGACTTAACTTAATGTATAGAAAAAAACCACATCCTTAACTAATAAAAAAACTTTAACATTTTCTTTGAACTTATGATGATACAGTTGTTATTGATAAAAAATGTATAGCAAATGAACTAAATTGTTATTTTTTAAATATTGTCAAAACCCTAGCCAAACACGCGGGTGAAGTAGACAAAGCTGGTTGTAAATATAAGCATTTTTTTGGACAAAGATTGAGTAAAGGTTCTATGTATTTACATCCAGTAACTTTACAGGATTTTGAAAAAGTAGTTGTGTCTTTAAAATTAAGTAAGGCCCCTGGAATAGACGAAATCAATTCAAATACAACAAAAATAATTTTTCCTCAAATAGGTGAAATTTTAACTCATATTATTAATTTAAGTTTTGAATCTGGAAAGTTTCGTGATAAGTTTAAAATGTCTTTAGTTATTCCCATACACAAAAAAGGAAGTAGGCTTGAAATGTCAAATTACAGGAAAATATCTCTGGTTTCTGTCTTTGCTAAAATTATTGAAAAACTAATGAAAAATCAAATTGTACAATATTTAAATAAAACGGATTTTTTCAGCATTAATCAATACGGTTTCATGGCTGGAAAAAGAACTGAGGATGCTCTTCTTGATTTCAGCAATTTAGTTATGAATGGATTGAATAATGGGGATAAAACGTGTGGTCTTTTTTTGACACTACTAAGGCATTCGACACTGTTGATCATAAAATCTTGCTTGATGCCTTATAGGACTGTGGTGTCAGGGGTGTAGTTCACCAATGGTTCATAAGCTACTTGAAAGACAGGAAGCAGTGTGTTAAAGTTGGTGCACATGTGAGCGAGTGGGGTGTTGTTGATTGTGGAGTTCCTCAAGGAACAGTATTAGGCCCAATTTTATTCTTAATTTATGTAAATACCCTTTGCAACGGCAAGTTTAGTGGTAGGTTGATTTCTATTGCTGACGACACGGCTTTAATTTATACAAAAAGCAATTGGAATGAATGTAAATTAGCCGTGGAAGAAGATTTAATCTGCTTGCGGTTGTGGTTTACAAGTCATAAAATGACACTTAGCACTAGCAAAACTAGTTTTATGAAGTATTCATTAAAGGATACGGGAGAATCTTTTGCCACAGTCACATATAAATGTTTAAAATGTATAAATACAAACTCACAGTGCGCTTTGAACTGTTCTTTAATAGAAAATTCTGAAAATATAAAATATTTGGGGGTTATGATAGATGAACGCATGTCATGGAAAACCCACATAAGTACATTAAAAAGTAAATTGAATCGAATTATTAGAGTTTTTTATTTCTTAAAGGGTGTCTGCCCTAAGTACATGTTACGGAAACTTTATTTTTCACTAGTCCAAAGCAGATTGGAATATGGAATTATTTGCTGGGGAACTGCTTACAACACAAACCTGTATCCTATTAAAATAATTCAAAAAGGCATTATCCGTGTCATACAAAATAAAAACAGAATTGAACCTTCAAGACCTCTTTTTCATAGTTTATCTTTACTACCGCTGAAACATTTATTTGTATACAAGGTTCTTAGTGTCTTCTACAGGAGAAGTGGACAATTTCCCACTGTATATAATAGGTATAAATTATCACTCCGTTCTAGGCATAACTTGCCTATTCCAAAGCCTAGGCTGACAAGTTTTATAAATTCTTTTTCTTATATAGCTCCTAAATTGTACAACAAATTACCAGTATATATAAAACATTGTACTAGGCAACCAACATTCCTGAGACGATTGAAATCTTGGCTGCTCAGTCTCGACAATGTGGACACTCTCCTAAATAAGTAGTATAATCCAGCTCACTTCTTGTTTTCAAATTTTCTAAACATTTCTTTTACTGCATTTATTTTAAAGTTGTATGCTTTGTTTGATTCATGCGCTACAGGAAGAGCCGCAAATGCAAAAAGCTTTATTATTTATTCATTAACCAGTTTTAAAATCTGATTGAGCTCAGTTATCTCTATGCTCCATAAAAGATGCTTATATATATAAAAAGAACATTTTTGCTGTGAAACTTCTTAAACTCACTAAATTCATTGTTTCTGTAGAACTCTGATAAAATAAATTTTTATTTGGTTTTTTTAAGTAAAGGTAACCCTCATTACAGGATTCCTACAGAGGGTACCTAATTCTTCCCTTTGTATTTTTAATGTATTAATTTATGTAAATTTCTTATGTTTATGTTTTATTTATGCATGTATTATATTTTACAAGGTTTGTAAAAAAAAGGAAGAATAAATTAATTTCCAATTTCTAATGTCTACTTTAAAACCTTATATGAACCTTAAAAACGACAGTTTTCCAAACTTTATTATACTTACTTGCCTACTAGGTCAAATATTTCAAATGCCCAACGAAGTCACATTACTTTGATTATACGATCTAGGTTGACAATAAATCTTATTTTACTCTACATGTTGGTTTCTTGTATCAATTTTTTGTTTTCAATTTATATTAATGTCAATAGGAATGTATTATTTTTAAGCACTTGTGAAAAATTTGATTATATTCCAGTTAAACTTACATTTTAGAATTGCAGCAAATATTAGAACCATTATCCAGTCAATTTGTTAGTTACATCATTGGTTTAATTACCATTAAATTTACTAAACAATCTGAAAGAAATTTACTTAATGCTCCTGTTTTAATTAAGAGGCGTTATTTATTCTGCAATCATCTGTGCTTATTCACGACAAGTTTTCATGGCTCACGCACTATAAGTCTAGGTTTAATTATCATAGTTTATAATTTATACACAACACCTATACTCGCATTACACAGTTGTTCGATAAATACAAATGTTTGTCATTGTTCTTTCAAAATAAAACTTACCCAATTCTATCCCCAAGGAACCGATGATAAATGTATAAAATAAAGCTGAAATAAATTTAAATCGGAAACTCCAGATAAACTCAATGTTCAATGTTCAGTGAAAAACTTGGATCACACGTCAACCTTTGACAAACGAGATTTTTCTGTTAAAACAATTCAGCCGAAGGAAGTTGACACAATGGATTAACTAGGATCATCAAAATTAATCGATGACAGTGATCCAGTTTATCAGAAATGTAATGACATAAACAATTTTATACTTTTCATTGAAATATATGTGTTGACATTGACATACTTCCAGTTCTCCTTTTAAATCTGTGAAAACAGTATTGGTTTTAAATTTAGTAAGTGCAGGATTCCAGTTCATTCAGGAATATCACATATTTATCTTTGTTTTGAATAAACCGTCCTCATTGGATTATTTTAGTGCCTTTTTTGTCTTCCCTTAGGAAAGTTATTTTATGGTGTGTGTTTATGTTTATATGTTTTTAAGTACGAAGTATAAATTTCTTCCTTCACTAAATCTTACGAATAAGAAATGTTATTGAGTTTATCGGCGTACCAATCGAATCGCATTAAAATCAATACGATCTAAAGAAAAGTGAAAAAATCAATTTAACCGATTTTTTTAACGTCCATTTCTAACTGCAAATGCATTATTATCTAAATCACCAACTAAATAATGTACCACAAAACAGCTAAGAATGCAACAGATTATGTTTATAGCTAAGTTATTCATAACTAGGTAAAAATCTCCCTAGATAGGCTGAAAAATTCATAAAGAAAAATTAATCTCCAGAAATAAATAACCAAAAGTGCCCCTGTAAAAATAACGATGAAATAAAAACTAGACATACATTTTATAAAACCTTACTTAAAATGACGAAAATTCATTCATTTAAACCAAACGGAACGAAAATCGCCCTT
This sequence comes from Philaenus spumarius, assembly GCA_018207615.1. NCBI lineage: Eukaryota > Metazoa > Arthropoda > Insecta > Hemiptera > Aphrophoridae > Philaenus > Philaenus spumarius. The sequence continues at coordinate 128,526 of JAGFPH010002801.1, forward strand.
GTAGATTTCCTTAAATTTGTAACTTATACTTTATCACTCTATACTAACTAATTTAGTTATTCAACTGCGTGCAAATGTAAAGGTAATAGACATGGAGCATGAAAACTATATTTAATATGCAGACAAAACAGACTCACAATATCCAACATTTGTTTCACTCAATATCCCCTTTGTATCCTTAGCTAAGAAATATTAAGGTGAACGGATCATTGAGAACGATTCCCAACCAAAGGTGAACGGATCAATTAGAACGATTCCC
>JAGFPH010002801.1:128884-142973 GCA_018207615.1 Philaenus spumarius
GAAAAAATATATTTTTAAGCTGGATAATTTAAACGGTTGTGAAAAAATCCGGTCATTATACTTGACAATAAACTCTTTTCACTGGACTTTATATTATTAACAATTATTTTAGTTGCTATGGAAACGAATAAAAAAATATACTCACCATAATTAATTAAATATTTTAAAAATGGTTGTCATTGTAGCAGATCTTACAATGAACCTGTAGCAAAAAAGCCCTACAAAATGTATTGGTGATTTGATTTTGACATTAGCTAAAATATAAAATAATAAAACAATTTCTATACAGGCCTTGGGTAGTTAATCTATTTAAGTAAAAAAAAAATACTTGAAGTTCCCATATTTTGTGTACATTTACCAAATAATCGTCCAAACCACAGTTTACAAAATTTATAAAATAAATCATGAGCAGGTTCAGAATTTGTGTGTAATTATGTTGTAAAATTATTACAAATTTATAAAACCTTAATTTACTTTATTAAAATAATAGGCTACGCAAATTGTTTCGCTCGGAATTAATTGTAAGAACACAACAATAGGGGGTTGCTGGGAGAAGCATGCAACGGTTTTCACCAATCTTGACAATAATGACGAACACTAATATAATTATGTATTCATTCTTAATTAATGCTGTTTTTCTTCATACAAAATCAATCTAGTATTCATAATGTTTAATAGTGACAAATCATAATTGGAGCTAATTACGAACGGAAATTTAGAACGAGAATTTTCATTAGGGACAATTTAGTAACACGGGAATTGTAGATTATGGTTAATATTGTTAAGGTGCAGGATGTTGGGAGCCGTATTTGCCAATTTAAGTATTCAAAACTTCTTGACAATGTTACAACAGAGAGTAATTAAATTATCCAATAACCTACAAAACTTATACTGCGTGGGAAGTTGATATTATCGTTTGAAAATAATCAATAAATCTCAAAATATATTATACTTTATATACCAAACTTTTTGTAAGTGATCGTTTGATTATTAAAAAAAACTAGCTTTTTCTGATCCTTATTCAAAACATAAAACACCTCATATAAATAGTTTAAGGGTGTTTTTTTAAAGCGTGGTTTTCGGGAGCACATTTCCCACTGTAAAGAAATGAGACGAATAATCGTATTTTATTTTATCTTCAGGGAAGCAATTAAACTAGTGAAGTAATATAGGAAACTTATATATTACGCGAAAACCATAGCTAAAAAATAGATTTTATTGATAAATTATTTTAGGAATTTTAGAACATTACCATAATAACAGTTCAAAATAAAAAAAATATTACTAGTTTAAAAATGTATTATCCTGTCGTGTAGGTCAGTTAAAAATCTTACATTAATTAAAAAAGAAGCGGGTCAGTGCTGTACATAGTGCAGTACTATAGTACAGTACATGGATATTTATATCTCACTCATCACCTGTAATACAAGCGTAGATTGGGCCTATGTTTAAAACTTCAATAAAAATAATATAATTTCTAGTGAAGTTGATTGCTTAGATAAGAGTTATTGGACAAATTTAGGCTACAATACGTTTAAAAAAAAGCTTTTATAGGTTATAAAATGAATATAAACATATACTGTTATCATTAATATATAAATGTATACACATTTAAAGAAGATATAAAAATTTTTTTAACTTCGGAAATAATCTTAAATCTTCTTATAACGTATTCAATTATTAAATTCTTCACTATAAAATTCGTCATTATAAAATTAATATCTTTTAAATTATCTACATAATAAAAATGAATTGCTGTTCGTTGGTAAGCGCATCACGTGAGAATGGCTGGACTAATTTGGCTACATTTTTATTTAAAATGTTCGTAATAGTACAACTTAGGTTTTTATGGAAAGACAAATATGAAAAATTAATAAAAAATTTTCAAATTCGGGAAAAACCAAACATGCTTTTTTATATGATTTTTGTCCGAACTCACAAAAACAGCTGTTCGGTTAAAACGCTTAGCAACACATGTTTGTTTCATTTATAACTTCAAAACTAAATTTTTTTTAGGTTAGATTGAAAAACTAAAAACAAACACAAACAAAAATCAACCCAAAATGCTTACTGTATTATAATTCAATTCAAACATTGTTTGTTACATATCTATATACTTAGGGATCGTAAAACTCCATTGTCACGCGATAAACTCCAAAACTATTCAAACGAGCTTAATGAATTTTTTTCAAAATGTGTGATTTATTCATACTTAAAATATAGGATAGTTTTTATTCCGATCCAAGGGGTTCAAGTATTACTAATATTATCAACAAATGAAATCCTACAGAATAAATATTTTTTCATAGCATCTAGTATAGATACCATACTATTAGTAAGTTTCTTTTGTTTTTCTTCACAAAACGCTGTCTAATAAAATTCTGCTTTATAATAGTTGTTAAGAATTTAAAAAATTTAATTCCATACAATGGGAAAGTCTTTTTGCAATAAAGATATTGTTAAACTTCTATGAATCACACTATAAAAAACTGCGCGTTTATAATTGGTGGGTGTAACCAAATCCGTGTCAGTAGGTTATCTAAAAATGTTTAAAGTATAAATACCAACTACGATTTGAATCCAAGAAATTAATATTATCCACACCAACTTCTGAACTGACTTAAATAGATTTATTAAACTAAGTAAAGAATCAAGCTATCTAGCACTCCCATCGGAAACAAATAACACATCTTCCACATATCCACCAATGCAATATTGTCTTTAATTACGGATTAGTAACTCTATAAATTATTATTTTTCGTTGTTTTTCATAAAAATTACTCCCAAAAGGGGAATTAAATTAAATTGAAAATAGTCAATAATAGTGAACTATTGACAATCAATGGCTGTCAATTGTAGCCAAATAGTCAATAATAGTAAAAATAGATCTTTTCTCAACTGCCTTTATTTCAACCTACATAAATTGGTAAATAACCCACATTTTATTGAAAACCATTACAAGGTAGGATCAAATGTCCCCACCCTCATAGAATAGATTTCAATTTTAAGTTGTTTCTGTATATTTTAGTTCTTAGTTGTCTGGTGACTCTTAATAGCGAAACAGCTATAGCAAATATATTGTGTTTTTGTTGTTGTTGGTATTTAAGTGTAAGTTTTAAATTTTACCTTATTACGGAATTTCAACAAATACCGATTGTGGACATACTTAATGTAATTTATGAGAACTTTATTTTGATGACTTCAGTGTGCACATTTACCCATCTTAAAAATAACTTGGAGTATGAATTTTATTTTTAATTCTAACGTTTGCATCAACGCAATAAACAAAACTATATAGTTTACTGCATTAAAAAAAATATAACTATTTGTTACTGAAACTTCTTTATCAAATTTGGCTACAAGCATTTGAAAATGGCACTCGTATAATATCATCGTCAATCAAATGTTTATCTTTGTGTTTCAAATCGTCTTAAAACTATTACACAGTTTCCCTAAAACTGTGTGTATTATTTAATACTGTTAATTTTAGTATTGTTTGCATATATTTTGAATTTAAGAAACATAATCCATCGGATACCGTTCTTGTTTTGTCTTAGGTTTCACGGAAACTGAGAAAACCTCAGTGATTCAGGTCAGGTTCAAAACCATACATCAGACGTAGTTGTCTCTGCTATGTACTATAACGTCTTGTGAAGTTATTTTTTTTAAATATGAGTTATAGAACCAATGTAGGCTATAGTATGTCATATTTGCTTTGAGGTTATAAAATTAATTTTAAAAAACGACCTTTTACCATCAGTACATTCATTTTTACAAATCTAAAGAAGAGATACCCATTCGTTTAACTTCTGAAACATTCGTACATCTTCGTATTCGATTATTAATTTCGACATTATAATATTAATAACTTCTAAATCATTTGATGTACCGTACATCAATATGAAATAAAAAGCAATTAAAAGATAATATTATCTTTATTTGATATACAGGGTGTCCTATAACTCTGTTGTGTACAGCACTGAATCTGTTATGGTTAATACATCGCCTGTCCGGGAAGCGTTCTGCATACAATCTCGCTGCTCCTCTTGTATTGCCACGAGCCATTCCAAAAAAATAGTGCATATCACAGTACTCCTCTGATGTGTAAGTATTCATTTTGCTCACATGCAGTACAAAACTGTCAACTTAATAACATAAAAACACAATAAATAATGACTTTAACTAGGTTTACTGTTGTGGTCATGCATTACGAAAAGAACTAATTTCTCTGCAATTCTTCATCCATAAACTAGGTCAATGTCCTTAATCAAATTGTTTTCTTTCGACCCACACTCCTAACTGAGATATTGCAATCACTTTGTAGTAATTTCTCAAAACTAAACAAAATTTGTTAAACAATATAACAATTGAATTTATTGTCCAAGCTTTTAAGTCGGAATGTTCTTGAAAGAATAGTGAAGCTTATTTTAATAAATACATACTAAAAGGAGAAAGTCTTTTTCCCTCGGTTGGTTAAACAAAATAAATTACATATATAAAAAAAGTAAACTACAAAATTAACCTTTCAATTAAACTCATTCACTAATTAAGTAATTCAAATTGTTTTGTTTCTGTGTAATTAATCTGCTCCTTAGTATATTTAATCGTCTTTCCCGATTACCCAAGTATAGCATATGAAACATAATCATAAATAACAATAGCGTACAAAGTGCACTTCTATAGTAAGTAAAATAAAATCAGTTCCAGTTCTGTTACCTAATGGTTGATATATAGAATTAAAATGGGAAGCTAATTAAACCGAAAGTATCAAAATATTATTTTAGTGTGTTAATTAATTTTTAAGTCAGGTTTGATTTAGTAAAAACAATTATGAATACAACAAAGGGTTTTAAACAATAGTTATTTGTGTCTTAAGGGAGGAAAGTAGCACTTTGTTGCTCCGAAAGAAAATATTAATTTTCTCGAGGCCGACTAAGTTCCTTTATTTCCGTAAAATACAAAATGATTTCTCCACCTACAGTTTTAGTAAATAATTTGCATTTTACTACAAAAGAAACTTTATTAAAGCATGGACATTCATATTTACAAAAATAATTATTGAAGTTATGCCAAGAATACACAGACACGGAAGTTCATTTATGCATTGTTGTTTAGGTAAATTTAGGTTAAAAGGATGGCAGTTGGGAACAGATCTATTTTTACTATTATTGACTATTTGGCTACAATTGACTACCGTAGTATCAATAATAGTTCACTAATATTGACTATTTTAAATTTAATTTGATTCAACTTTTGGGAGTAATTTTTATGAAAAACAACAAAAATAATATCTTATAGACAACTAATCCGTAATTAAAGACAATATTGCATTGGTGGGTATGTGGAAGTTGTGTTATTTGTTTCCAATGGGAGTGCTAGATAGCTTGATTCTTTACTTAGTTTAATAAATGGTATTAATAAATCTATTCAATTCAGTTCAGAAGTTGGTGTGGATAATATAAATTTATTGGACTCAAATCGTAGTTGGTGTTCATAGTTTAAACATTTTTATAAAACCTACTGACACTTATATGGTTACACCTACCAATTACAAACACCCCTTTATATATTAACATGCAGCTTTTTATAGTATGATTCATAGACATTTAAAAATACCTTTATTGCAAAAAGACCTTTAAATTGAATGGATTTTTTTTTAAATTCTTAATAGCTATTATAAAGCAGAAATATTAGACAGCGTTTTGTTAAGAAAAAGCCATAGTATGGTAACTATACTGTAGGATTTCATTTGTAGACAATATTAGTAATAGGGTAAGCCTATTACATTTAACAAATAATAATAAAAATAATGTAAAATCCATTTTGTACTGTAACAACTAGTAATCCCCGTGAAAATTCGCATGCAGATTAATTAGATACACATAAGACATAAAGTTATATTAGGATATCCTTGAAATTCACCATACACATTTCTAACCATGTAATAATTAACAGAGCTTCAGGAAGATTGGTCTATTTGCCGAAAGGGTGTGGCGAGGGAGTAATTGTTCTACCATTTAAAATGGAAAACAAAATTAATGCATTTTTGTAATTTTTTTAAAATTACATTGCACGTTGTTTAAAAACTACAATAAACACTATTTTGTAACAATGTACTAAAAAATATTATACACATTGTAGTTAATTGTCCGCCATATTGAATCTGATTCTCATAAGAGCAATGCTACAGAATAAGCCTTTTTCTTTCGTTAATGGGATAAATTTAAAAATTTGGTTTCATTTTGAAGTAGCCTACTGTCTTATGCAGATGTTGATTGCGGAATACATTTTCAAAAGCCGTTTTATTATTTTCATAAACGAATGACATAAATAGTAGAAAATAGTAAATTTTATAAATGTTTACTCAGTTGCAAAATACCCACAATCTACTTTACTTTAAAAAAATCCAGGTTTAGTTTTTTGACGAAGTAACACAAAAATATGCTTACAAGGAAGGTATGGTTATTTTGTTTTAAGATTGAAATTGGTTGCCAACTTCACCGTTTTGAATTTAGGGAGCCGAGCCTTGAAAATATTAAGGTTTAATCAAATATCCTACTCGCACATTAATTCCAGTTCGTAGCCCAATTTAATTCCTGCCACCTTCTTTAATACGATCATCATCACGAGAAACTTTAACTTATTGTCATCTGATTTATTTCCGTACACAAAATTAGAAGTAAATCGGTTGGATAGAATTGGATAAAACAACATATACACGATGTCTACTTTGTTACAAGTCAAAGTAAAGAGACGTGTTTAAAAATAATAGAAAATACAAAACTCAGTTTAAGTTGAAAACAGAACTTACGACTTTTATTAGGTGTAAAGCCTGTCATATCATCTGAAATTGATTACAAGATAGTTACAAGTTGTATGCTAATAATAGAACAATGCATTCATACAACATGACGTATTATACAATACATTTATGCGACGTATTAACACTTGCACTCCAGTAACTTGGCAAGTTACTAAGGCATTTTGTTAGTTACAAATTAACTGGGCTAACATATAACGTGTATTAATAAGTATGTAAGTACTTGTACGTGGTACATGTATATAACTCAATTATATTGCAAAATAAAAGTCGGTTCTGGGTATTTTCACTAGGAATTTAATTTAGCAACGCAGTTGAACTACATGATTTCCACATTACCCTCTGATGATTTAAGCGTGGGATATTAAATTCTTTTGTTGTTTGTTGCAGGAGAGGAATTTAAAAAGCAGATAGTAGGTACGGAAACTCATATAAATTCATTGATTTGTTTGATATACAAAACATACTTTACCTTATAATGGAAAATCAGAAATAAAGCTCTTTGACAAAAAAGTTTTATAAAAAGGTATTTATTATATATGACTTACGAGACAAATTATAAATTTTTATGTTTTTTGTGGGAATGGTTTTAATAATACTTTGTTTATAATATAAAATTGAAGTTTTAAAAACTTATTGGGTAAATATTAAAACAGATTATATGCTTGAATTGTAAAAATGCAATATATAAAGAGAATATGTAGTTTAGTTACTGTCTGAAACAGTGCAGGCTTTTCTCTGATGAGTATTGATAAATAATATGAGGAACAACGTTCACTAACCAAAATCTAGTAAATAAACCTATTTACACATCCCATGCAAATAATTTAAATTATAAGTAAGAGCCTATTTTACATAATAATTGAATTGCTTACCGTAAAATGTAAATGCTGTTCAGATATAGCAATGAGGGAACAATAAAGGACTACAGCTAATCATTATACTAGTTTCGTATCTCTAAATAAGGTGCTTTCAATATCTGCTGTTCTTACGTTAAGTTGTTTACTTTGTAACCGTTAAATATAGTTTTGTTAAACAATTTCTTTACCTTCGTTTCTAATGCAACATTAAATTACATAAAAGTATAAGAACTTCTTTTACTGCACAAATTATATTAACATTTGAAAAACTTAGGGAAGTAAAAAGTATATTATATGATTCTCTAAATAGTATAATTCATTTCAAAAGCAATATTTATTTATAATTAAACTAGTACTAACTCATGCGTGTTTCGAACTCCATCATAGTCATTTCTCCAAACACACATATTTCCTAATTTCTTTTTAAATGTATTTGATTGTTCATAGCCTCAAATATAAGATGGTTATTAATATTAAATGTTTTGTATAGAATTGTCAAATTTTTGCCTATTATGAGTTACAACAAATTCTTTAGAAATCAAAACAAGCATTATTTATTTCTACTCTAATTAAAAACTAAACGTACACATTTAAAAAAAAAATTACACCAGGTGTTAATAGTCAGCTGTTAAACAACTGAAACAGCATCATCAGTTTACATGCTGGTTTAAACTGACAGATCAAACAGTAGTTTATTGTGCCTGATATAGTGAGCGCAATAGTAACATTCCAACATCCAACCTACTTGTTTTAAATGGATAAAAATAACTTAATTATTTACAGGTACCAAATTAATTTTAAATAATTTGTTAACTTCATTAACTTCCTCGTAAACTTAAGGTCAGTTTAAATATGTTTCTAAATTTCAGAGAACGTGAAGCTCTACTAAATATTAACTATTTATTGTATACTTATTATTTATACTTATTATTTGTACTTATTATTACTATACTTATTTTAAGCGTTACCTCACACTTAACTAACAACTGAAAGAGACGCCAATGTATCTATATAATATGTAAAGTTAATATATATATATATAGGTTTTAATTGACCATGTCGGTTAGTTATTTCTTATCCGTTATAATTAATATAATTAGATACCTTGAAGTGAGCACACAATTTTATTATTCTCTCGAGACCGTTGCAAAAGAAATAAAGTAGTTCAAATTAAAGTGGTTTAATTAGAGTAATTTTAATATCGTCTAGAAGGAACGCTAGACATTTAAAATGTTTTAAAGTAAATATCTTAAATAACTGTTCCCGTCTTTATTATTTCGGCGTTGATAGTATTGAACTTAACGATTCATTATGATTTACAACTATTGACACCGTAAACAATGTATACATTTAAAATTTGATTACGTAGGACATCGGTATACAGACAAAATGGGACTATTGCATTTACTATTATAATAATATTATTATTTTGTAAAATTAAAACTAAATCTATTCAGTAGTAACTGAAATCACATATAATTAAATTATTTAAGTTATGTTGTATTGTGCCTCTGTTGGGCACAGAGGCCATTTATTGACAAACATTTATTAATGGGTAGAAATGTTTGCCTTTATTTTTAAATAATATTTTAGAATTAAAATTACATTACATTATTTTACACAAAGGTAAAAAGGATAAAATTAAATTTATCTTTGATTAATGTGTTATTTGTCAACAATTTACTAAACACAAGTAAAGATTAGTAAAACTCTCCACATTTTTGCTGATATTATTTGTTTAAAACGATAATGGAAAATAAAACTAAAAATATATTTAAATAAAATATTTTTGGATTCAATCTATGACGCTTAAGTTTATATTTAATAACGGCAATATAAAATACGTTAATTAACATAAACTTTTTTTTTATTTGGAGTTGGTATTGTTCTAAAAATGTGTTTCGAGGGAGTTAGTACATGTATGGTTATGTGTCAAAACCTTCAATTTAAACAACGTTGTATATTTTGTTATACAGACAAAGATTTCACCAATTTTAGTTTTTAAAATTTTAGCTATAACTTCGTTTATCTACAAAGTTTATCATGACATAGCATTTATTTGCAACAACAATAAATAATTAATAATTTAGTCTATTCTAATATTATAAAGAGGTAAAATTTGTTTGTTTGTAAGTAGGGGGTATTTCGGAACTACTGAACCGATTGAAAAAATAGTTTTACTAAAAAAAGCTACAATATCCCTGAGTGGTATGGGCTATAATTAATTTTGATTTAAATATTTTGTATTTCAATATTTTTTAAAATTTGTAAAAAAAATCTTAGGTTAGGCCTAGACTGATGTCCCAACACATATATTTACATTCATTTATTACCATAACAACCAAATTAATAAAATAACAGATAAAACTGCTATTTATTCCGATATTTCCATAAACAGATAATTTCAAACTTTGAAGCAATTATTTGTATTTCTAACTTTTATTTTAGGTTTTTATTAAAGTGCAGACCTGAGCCGTGTTAATTCTTTTAACCTTTATTATAACTCCTGTTATAAAGCATTTGAAATAATTTGATTTGAATATTTAACATTATTTACCAACTTAGCTTTGGGGTAATCCTAGACATTTATTATGAAGAAAATATAACATGATTATGTGTATAGAAGGTTCCAACGGGATTGGCTTGCGGAGCACGCAGGGGTTTCCATTAGTCTTAAATAAATTTACATATTTCCTGAATATTGACTATAAATGGATTGAAAAAAGTAGAAAGAATCTTTTTTAAGTAAAACATTTTCTTATACATTCAACATAAATATTTCTAAAATACACTGAGCGTAAGCCGTAAAATTTATGTTGCCTCAACTTGACCTAGATTTTGTCTGCATAATATTTTTCGATAAAAAAAATAATTTTTAAAGTTGATGCAGGGGCGATTGAAAAGAAAGATTTTGTAAACTTATGAAGAAATAATTAACGCCATTACTTACTTGTTCCAATGAATGTTATTGAGGTTCACTTCAAAAACCAATATATTTTTATTACACACAAATTAATTTACATAAATTGACAATACATGAAACAATTCGTACAATTCAATTTTATGAAATCCAATTTATTTTGTTGAAAGTTTGTGCATCTACTTAGTTTTCTTTCTTTTAGTATTTACAAGATAACTTGTTTACAAAGAATATTAACACGTAATTTATTTGTATAATTTGGTTAAAACAACTTATATTGGAAAAGGTGGTAATAATAATAGAACTATTTAAAAAGGATTCGATATATTTAGATTAATGGACAAACAAAATAATAATAAAATGATTTTTAGTTAGTCCCATGAGAAACATTAGCCGGAGGTTCTACTAATAATGCCACACATTTATGAATGTAGAATTCATTTAGGTTAAGCTGTACAAGAACCTTACAATGTAACATTTTTAAGATTGCAGACGGCTCTAACTGACTTACATCTAAGGTTGTACAAATTTAGTATTTGGGAGTATGGGCCAACTTTAAGAATTTATAAATGCATAAACGGGTATTTAATTCAATAATTTTCTGTTGATTTATTTTTATTGCTTTAATTTAAAAAAAAATTTAATAAACTGATCTACAGTGATCAATTTATTCTATCCGAAGAAAAATATCGGTGGTGCCTTTAAATCGAAGTCTGTTCATGCCTGCTCAGACTTACTGTTAATAGATAAATGTAAATTGCCCCAAATGTTTATTGATCTGGTAAACAAATTAATTTTATAATTTTAATTCACAATATTGTGCTAATATTGAAATATCAATATTCTTTCTAATATCATTTACTGAAACTAATTAATTTTATTTTAAATGACAGACTATAAATGTATAAATTTACTTAAAAGCTCTATATTTCTTCAAATACATGTTTACTTCAAAAACTACTGCAAGCACATTAACCACATTCTTTCTTCCAACACAATCAGTTTATAATTTAATTTTGGTAAATTTGATAAATTAATCATAACTTAAAGCTAACGTAGATAAAATAAAAACTGAACACAAAATCTCACAATAAATACTTTTACTAAACTCAAACGCGTTTCAACGACAATGTCGCAATCCTCAGTGATGCACGGGCTACAGTAACCAAACTATGTAACTATGTGGTTACAATAAATAATACTAAAATCTCCATTCGCAATAGAATAAGTGAATACAAGCTGTATTGTAGCTGATCTAAGTAGAATAAGACAATTTTGTTCGAATGTTTACTGTAATGTATTCAGCGTCCGTTAAGATTGTATCCAACGGACTTTTAACCAATATAAATACTATGTTATGGCGCAATTTCTACGCCATACATCGTTCTATAAATGCAATTAAGTGATTGATCCAGGCAGATCACACCACTATCCTCTACCGGCAGCGTTTCTTCCCTTAACCGCTTAAGGTCTTCTAGCGTGACCGAGTATTGTTATAATTAAGCAAAGTCTAATTTATTATTATTCCGTACCTTGTTCAATTAGTTTAGGTTTGTTGAAGCCGAAGGGTGCCAACATAACAAATTTTATTTAACCTCCTTGTTAGAAAAACCTTATACAACAACCTTATTGTTGTTAGTAAACAATATATTCATTTCAAAATTTGAAATAATATTTCTCATGAGTCAAGTTCGATTATATTTATAAATAAATCCAATAATATCAAATCTGACCTAAAACCAAAGCAATCAATTTTACCGGATTTTAGAAAATTGATGTAAACATCTGGTGCTGTCAGTTTATAAATTTTCGCCAAGCATGGAGAGTTTAATAAAAAAATTTACGTTTTGTATAATGGAACTCTCCATCGTCTTCAGTAAAATCTTTACAAACAGAACAACAAAAGTCGGACGACAATGAGATCAAACAACTACATCTCACGGAGCATAACCTAATACACTTTGTCAGTTCAAGGTTATAAAGTGACATTGTGACAGCACAGTTTAAAGACAGAATTCAATTTCAATTTAACTTTTAATTAAATGTAACTAAGACTAAGCTTATTGCGCATGCGTAAGATCAAACAATATACATTGATTAAAGACGTAGTCCTAATGACGTTGAGACTTTTGAGTTATTGCGTGAGATTAAATCTTGTTTGCATGTGAATGTGTGTATTAAACTGAAGATTTCAACCTCTATTACTAACACACGAGCTCACCTCGTACATAATATTAGTATAAATCATGTTGGTGTAATATATTAGTTGACTAAGGATAGTTTCAGATATTTGGTCATTTTGTCAGGGATACATGTGGCTTCCCCAGAAGAACTTGGCACTATCCTCAAGTTATTAATCATTTGTTGTTGGAAGTGCAATAATAATCTATTTGTTTACAGAACAAAATAAAATATGTATGCCTCTACTGCAGTGAAATAATTTATACTTTCATTTACAAACTTATGAAGAAGAATGTTTAAAACAATACTATGTTTAACAATACCAAACGTTGGAGATGGAGTATACTTTATCTCCGAAATTTTCCGCTGCGTAATTATAACGACACTACACTGGATCCCACGTTCACCGTGCAGTACAGAGCGCCCATAAGCCATGTTATGCATACGACAGTCTCAGCGGTACTAGCCAACAAAAAAACATCAACTCCCACGCAAAGTTCGGTCAGTTGACGCAACCCGCATGACAATAAACGTGATGTTCGCTGTAATGGTAGCACGTCTATTCCCCCGTAAGACCTGTACTTTAGGTGAACGTGTAGATAGCTAGTCGAACGTTGCTAAAGTTTTCAATACACCTGCTCCGCTTTGTATTTTATAGTTTTGCAAGCAAAATAACGTGTAACTTCCGAGATCACCAGAAATAACACCGTAACAATATTATTGCGTGAGGAATTAAATTAAATTAAATAGTGTAAGAGAACAGTCCACTAACTCTGGTTGAAGAGAATTGATAGTGAAATTAATACTTTGCCGAGTTAAACATACTGAGTACATACTAATGTATGTATACATTTAATTTAAACGTATCAAAGTTATATATATGTATATATATATATATATATACTATTATCTATATCATACAAAAATATTAGTTAATTTTGCATCACAGTTTTATGTAAGACTAGCTGGCCCGATCCGGCTTTGCTCCTATAGACAAATCAAAGTTAAATTTATATTAACAAAAAATATATTATATCAATAAATATATTCCACTATGTATATCTTATGAGGATTTTTAGTAACTTTGACCCCCAAACCCCCCTAAAATTTCGATTTTTTTTGAAAAAGTTTCTTACCGAGCACCTAGGGTCCTAGAGGAAGCCACATACCAAATTCCATTCCAATCCGTACGGTGGTTTTGGAGAAATCGTGATTTAGTAACTTTGACCCCCAAACCCCTTAAAATTTCAAATTTGTTTAAAAACTTTCTTAGAGAGCACCTACGGCCCTAGAGAAAGCTACATAACA
>JAGFPH010002801.1:143073-156946 GCA_018207615.1 Philaenus spumarius
CTGGGAATTGCTTTATGTTAAAAGCAGCAAAAACCAATACTATTCTAATTTGTAAAATTAATTAAAATGTATGTTTCTGACTCAGTACTGGCATGCATGTAACAAAGTGGCTAAGTATTTCTTTGAAGTGAAAACAAACAGGTTTTAATTGGGAAAAAACAGAGTGTATTATTTAATTTAAAATGTAATTGAGTTGAGTTTATGTTTAGGCATTGTAACTACATTAATTCTGCTTAAATCTCCATCTAAAGTAACACTTGTAACTTAAGTATAACATAACAAATTGTATCGTAAAAGATATACATAAACATAACCCATCGAATAACTGAGCAATTGTTGCAGTATAAAAACTGTGTTACAAATATGAAACTAACATAGTGAAGTTCTAAACTTTAAAATTATAATAATGAAAAGTTTCACGTGTGTTTCCGACATCTGAACTTAAAAAAAAGTCAATAGGTAAACGTTAACCTGACAATTTTCACAATGGCTACTATGCTATCGATTTGATCTTATCGGTTGAAAAGTTAGAGAAATTATAATTTTAAACTGATTTAAGTTTTACTCACTCAGAATGATTTTGGAGGTTATCCTCATAATGAAGCAGACAGATGACGAAGATTGATTAAACCCTTGATTATAGGATTAAACATACAAAAATCTAAGAATTATTTGTATTTACTTAAACATATTAAATAAATAATAAACCTTATAGTTTAAAATTAGTGACTTTTATAAGTAAGCCCTTAAAAGATCAATAAGATAAATAACCAATAACAAATTATAGGTTTTTAAAAAAAAATATAACGCACTTATTTTGTCAGAAATACATTTGGATTTATAAATCTTAATTGTACTTTCTAACTCGTGAAAATCTTAAAATATAAATAGTAACCATTCAACTCAAATTGACAGTTATTTTTTGTATTCTCACAAATCCATTTAAATCCATTTAAAACAATCAAGTCATTGTATATTACACTCTTTCACTTACAGTTTTGTGTTTCAGATGGTATAATTTTCCACCTCAAACAGTCCCTGTTCCCTGTCAGTGGATTGAATAATGTCATACAAAAACTAAAAAAATAAAATTAGCATTTTAAAATGGTAAACAACTTTATTAATATTATTAGTTTATCTCATAAACCTTAGGAAGCATTATTAAAATATTGAATCCATGTGTATGTTTATAAATCGTAGTTTATATAAATAACATTGTTTATTCACAAGTACATTAGGGACATGCATCTATTTTTAGATATTATTAAATAAATTGTGGAAAAGTATCATTGGGGTATATACAAAATCTCGGAAAAATGGGAAAACTATTTACTGGGATTTAAAAAATTCAAATAATAAAATTGTAAAAAGTACGACTATTCAGTGGCAGAAAAATGTACCAAAACAGTCAATTGGCAGTTTGTCTTCGTTTCAATGGCTTGCCTCTATACCTATTAAGAAGGAAATTTTAGTTTTATATGTTCAGTAATGTATAAACTACTTTTTTTTAAGTTTCAAAAATAATTTAAAACTAACAGTTTCCCTAAAAACAAAAATGTACCTCTAACGCAGCTAGCTTTATATACGTATACGGGCGTATAGATGTATACATCAATATATTTTTTCAGTGGTTTAAATATCAATAACTTTTGAAGCGTTAGTGAGTTTGGACTAAATATTATTTCAAACAATGTTGAAATATTTTATAATTTTTTTATATTAGTCATATACATCTACTTTTTTATGACATTTTACATGATAACTTGTGAAAACTTTTCACATATAGTATTTAAAAAAGGGAAAGACAAAATGAATATGATTTCGTCATAGTTATCAACCATCAGAAGGAACCTTAAAAAATATATTCACAAAATCCTAAACTACTCTGTCCACCTCCAAAAATTACTAACTCAACAATTAGTAATGGACAAATTTGACTTACTATACATGAAATTGAATGTATATGCTATACATACTTTCTTGTGATAAGAAAATAAACATGGGCTAATGCATTGCTTAGATATTTAAAATCCACGATTTGTTGTGATAAGAAAATAAAAATCGGCTAATGCATTTTTTAGCTATTTAAAATCAATCCATTTTTGTAATATCACAAAACGATTTAAAATAAAAAATAAAATACAATCGTTCACTTTGCCCAAAAATGCTATTTTGTAAGCTATTTTTATATCACTAACCCTCGACTAGGTCTGAAAATTCTTTCGTTTTGTTAATAACTTTCATAAACATATATTGTGGAAACATAATTATAGCCTACACAAAGATGAAAAGAGATATTTAACTCTGAATTATATTCATTGGGGACCTTAAGACGCTATTTACAAAATCCCAAACCCCACTCCTAATCCCACATGCAAAAATTTGTAATGAAAATACACTGCTTATGATAGGCCTACATCAAATTGAATGCCTTTATAACCCATGGATGAATGAAATATAAATTAGTTCACTTCGCTTCGCTTCGCAATCACACTATACAAATTAAAATGTATTAAAAATTTTAATATTTTAGATTGGTAATGTTAACAACACGACATAAACTAGAACCAATTTTACCTGACCTCACCTTCTATAATCGTTTGTTTTGGCATAAAACTAAACAATGCAATTGTTTTCAAGCAAAATTTTAAACAATTGTATGCACACGAAGCCCGTGGGGACTAATAGTTGGTAAAACTTTTATCGGTAAATTTTCATCAAACACATAATCTGCACATAAAAATATAGCTTTACATAAATGCACCAACTAAATATGTGTTATTGGAAATTCCTTTTGGTCTTGAGGTCTACGACGCTGATAGGTTTTACATACCGCATTATAATACCTATTGTTTGAATATCACGAAAATCTATTCATAAATTATAATTAATTGGTATATCCTTTGTAGATATGAATTTTAAGTATTTGTGATCATTAATCATTCAGCTATAACCTTTTTTGTCTGTTACCAGAAGCAAGTTAAGGGTGAAAATAAAGTGACAGGTTCCGTACCATTACAATAAATTACTTATTAGATACCTTCTCTAATAATAAGTTATACAAAAAAGACGTTAAATACAGTTTGTCCAGTAATTACGCGATCAAACTTCGAGGAATGGTTCTATGGGTCAAAATAAAAAAAAAGTTTATATAACATACTCCCGAAAAAGCTTTGTTTTCCAAATATCCGTCATTTTGTTTTTTGTACAAAATAATTCAAATCTAGAGAACGGATTGACTGATTGAGTTCAAACTTGGAATGAAGTTTAACCTAAAAATTATATATCTAAATAAGTAAGCAATTAAATCCAATCATGCGTTTTAAAATGGCGGCTGTTTGAAAATGTCAAACTTAAATTACTCAAAAACCGTACATTTTAATGGAAAGCGTCAAGATACCTTTTTTTAGCCCTTTTGATTCCCTATCGGATAGAGTAACTGTAAAAACAATTGGATGAAGGATAATAGCTAAGTTAAAGATAATTACAGCAAATGTACATACAATATTTTTTTGATTACTGTGTTGGTATAGTATGCCGGGTTGAACGCACCTTTTATTACACATAACTTAACCATTATCCTTCATCCAATTGTTTTTACAGTTACACTATCCTAAACGGTATTAAAAGGACTACTAAGAAGGTGCCTTAACATTTTTGATTAAAATGTACGGTTTTTGAGTTATTTGGGTTTAAAACTTTCAAACAGCCGCAATTTTAAAACGCATCATTCAATAGTATCGATTATTTTTCTTGAGATATATCATTGTTAGGTTGAGCTTCATGGCAAGTTTAAACTCAATAAATCAAACCTTTCTCTAGATATGGATTATTTTGTACAAAACACAAAATGGCGGATATTTGGGGAACGAAGAGTTTTCGGGCCTATGTTTATATGAACTTTTTTTCTTATTTTGACCCATAGAACCATTAGCCGAAGTATGATAGAGTAATTATTGGACACTCTGTATAAGAGCTATTGCTGCAAAAATATTCATTTATACATCTAACTATGTACATTAGTTTCTAACTAGTAACAAATTTGGTTTATTTTAGAAAATATTTGCGATTTTAAACCATATTTGTTTTATCAGACAACTTAAGGTTGTTAAAACAACTAAAACTAAAATTTTTGGTTTTACTATAACATGAAATGTCCAAAAATAAAATAACTATGTACGTAAAATTTTCAATGTTTATATGAATTTTATGTATGGTTAACCTATAACATTAAACAAATTTATAAACAGAGGAACTATTGCACATATATGCCGATTATATAAGATATTCATTTACACAAAGTTTGATGAAATAGTAAATTAACACACAAATTGGGTAAGTTACCAATGCTAAATTGATTAGCTTTCCTAACCCTATTTAATTATTTCTCACATAAGCTTCTACTCTTTTCCAAACTAATTGAAGTAAATCTAAAGGATACAAGTGAACTTCCACTGCATATTAGGTTCTAGATGTGAAAGTAAATCTAGTCTATCATGATTTTTAGAGACTGCGTTATATAGATACAAATAATTACCGTCTATGTATATCTGAAAAACTCGTTCCATATTAGAAATTAATAGTGTGTCAACTAGTAATCTTATTCATCTTTAATTTAGTATTAAGTAATTTAGTAATCTTATTTAGGCGATCGTCCTTTTTAAAAGCATTCAAATCAGATGGTCATATTCCCACATGAAATCCATACTGATTTAAAAACCACTAAGTGAAAACAATTGTCTCTAATTACAATTTTTACTTTAAGGTAATATATTGATTTTAACTGATTTTCAGCTATGCAATCATGATTTATAAACTAATGAAAAATTTTATTCTATTAATTCGACCCTTGCATTTTACGACTCTTGCATTTCTGGCTATTTATTTATAATTCGGAAAACCGGAAACTTTTTACAAATAGGCTACACTTTTCTGTGTGTAAACATACTTACTAAACTCGCATAAATTCATAGCCTTGTATGCAGACAACCAGAGCGTCCAAAATCCTTTTCTTAAGTTTTCATGATTTATAAATCCACTTTAAACTTCAAGGCTATGTTTAACATCGTAAATTTAGCACCTAATATAAATGTAGCAATTGAAAACTAAGGTGATACTATTTTAAAACTCTCATAAAATAGCCTTATAATTAATTACATGTTCTGAATTAAGCGGTAAATCTAATTAAAAGTAATTAGTACTTTCAATTTCAAAGTTTTTGAAGTAAACCGCGTCCAAAAAAATTTGCCGTTGGTTAATCGGGTATTACCGTCACGCATTTTCCAGTTACGCTCTACGATATATATTTATATAGTACACATGTACGTATAGAAGAGTACATTGTTTACTTGGTAATACATCTGAAATGGACATGGTGTTTCCTCATTTCGTAAGTTGTGATAACATAGTTTACTTGGTAATACCTCTGAAATGGGCATTGTGCTTCCTCATTTATAATGTGTGTTATTTTTATCTGGTCACATTTAAAATAACATAAACAAGATTGTCTATATTCATGACACATTTCACCTCTAATTGCAGTCCTACGACTGCTTTATATTTTCCATCCATACAATTCCATACATATATTAAATTTGTTTAAAATTCGCTATTGTTTATGTATAAACTATCATATTCTGGATTATTTTTTAGCAATTTTATTATTTCAATTAATTGTTTTTTTTATGTTTAACTCAAAAACTTAAATTTTTAATAGCAACCTTGAATAGAAAGAATTAATGTGTTAAATGAGAAATGTCTCAATCACTAGGAATAAAGTTTTAATGTATTTAATTTCTATGATTAATGAATAATTAATTATTAGTTGTTAATTAATTTAAACCACCTTTTATTTTGATACGTAATCATGTTACTTGTATTATTATGTATTTAAAGTTTTTCCATTTGATAGTTAGTTGTTTGTATTAGTTTAAAAGATATTTTTATAAACTTACATTGTAGAGTTCTTAAATCTAAACGTGAGGTGGCGTTCCTCTCAGATGATACAAAGAATGCAAAATCCAGGTCAAGTTGAAAATCATAAAGTTTATGACTTACACTTTATGTTATAGTAGAAATGTGTTTTCCGTAGTTAAACTCCACAAATGTTTCTTTCTGCAGTATAATCTGACCGCTTAATGTTTTAACATTATTTTATGTTCAAATTGTACACAGCTCAAACTATAAACTACACACTGTTTTTATTTAAAAATAATATCCATAATGCATTTTAATATATATTTAACAAAATTGTTAATGTATAATTTTATAACTGAACAGAATAGTTATTAGTTTGAATGCATATTTATTGGCTTGTTGATAAATTAGATATTTATCAAACACATTATTTGGGATTATATTTTATTTTCTTATAATAAATTTTCTACGTGCTTTTTTATGTGGGACAAATTGTTATTTCATCATTCAAGTTATAATGAAATAACTTACGCATATTTTATCAGATGGTATAAGACCACCTAATACAACTATAACATTAAGTCAAATAGTTTATTTACTAAAAATCTTTCTTTAGTAACAAACGAGATAAAATTTCGAATAAAATAACTATCCTTGTTCTGTCGTTATGCATATTTTAAATAGGTGTTGCTTAAACTTTTATTGTTAAAGAAGAAGGAGGAGTTAGTTGTTATTGAGGGGTGTCACTAATTTCTAAATAAATATGTTATCTATTTTACTGCTGTCACTATAGACGCTATGTTCTCTCTATATTTACAACAGTCAGTTAGCTTTAAAATTATCATCTCCTTGGTCACTTGTAACTACGCCTTATAAATAAATATTGATCTTGACTTGTGAGAAGATATTCTTGATAGAATAAACTTTGAACACAAAATCTCACAACTAATACGTTTATTAACTCAAACGCGTTTTGACGACAAAGTCGTCATCTTCAGTGTTGCACGAGCTACAATATTCAAACTATAGCTCACTCAGTTTGATTATTGTAGCATGTGCATCACTGAAGATGGCGAATTTGTCGTTGAAACCTGTTGCGTTAATAAATGTATTACTTGTGAGATTTTGTGTTCAAAGTTTATTCTATCAAGTAGGTCTTATAATTTTAAAGTATTCATAAGCCACGCTCTTTTTAATTGTATATAAATACATGCTTGACAAACTACAAGTTGATTTTCTTGGCCAAAAAATTTGTATGGCCTATGTCTTTTTATTGTTTTTGTTGGGATTTTTCATTAAACTAGACAGCTTTTTTAACATCATAAGAGATGAAAAATTTAGATTGTTTCTAACTTTTCTAATTAATAATAGTAAAAATTGTGAAAGGAGAGGTAGTATTTAAAACTTGTATTAAAATGTATAACTTGAGTTAAAAAATATTGTTTATGAGTTAAATTGTTTATGAAATAAAATTAGGACTTTGTAATTAGTTGTGACTATACTAATGTTGAGATTTTAGTCATCTGTCATAATTAATATATTGCCACTCGTAGTTGCTGCTAATTACGCAACACATGGCGAAGTGTCTGGAGTGTTGGAGTAATAACTCACAACTGTCACTGTTTAGTTGTCAAGGAAACGTTACAGAACTATTTGCATATATTATTGTAATTAAAAAATAACGAACGTTTATTTCGGGTACGTAAGATCTAACGGGGAAAAATTGTGACGTTATTCCTGTGCAATGATTAAACATACACAAATAATAGCAACAAAATAATTTATAAAATAATATTTCCTTTAAAATTTTACTTTTTTACAAATAAAATGATATCTGGAAACAAGTTGGACCACCTCAACCATTTATTGAAAGTTATTTCTTTACAAACGAAAAAAGAAAACTAAAAGCATGATTTGCAGTCTGTTTTGCTCTGAACTCCATTAAAAGAGTTTCGATGTAATATTAACATTAAAATTATACATAAAATTAAATAGTAACTAGTGGCTTGTAGGGGCAATTGCCCCTATATATTGTAGTAATTTTATTAAGTAAATTGTTAGTCTCATGATTCACCGTACCTTAAATTATCATTAAAAATTTGTGAATATAATACGCACAATAATTCTTAAATACCTGCGTAATTTAATTTGATGTCTGCTATGTTTAAAACTAAAATTTGAAAGCACTGTGCAAGCGGTTTATTATCTAAACATTTTAATGGTAAGACAACTAAGGAAACATTTTTTCAGTACTCTTTATGGATATTAACTAAATATGTAAATAAATGTATTTGGATTTATTAAAACATTTTAATGGTAAGACAACTAACGAAATTTTTTTCAATACTCTTCATTGATATTAACTAAATATGTAAATGTCTTTGAATCTATTAAAAATAAACTTAGAAAAACGCAATGATAATGTCATTTTCAAAATTTTAAACTTCTAATATTATGACAACAAAATTTATCTGTAAACAACATTTATTGTATACTGTCCATTTTGGTCGCTTCCTTGATCTTTACTTGGATGTATTATGATTTTAACGTCATCTGGCCGCTTTACCCGGCTGAAGGCAACATAAAGTTGACCATGTGCAAACACTGGTCTCTTCAAATAAATATCAACTTTTGTAAAAGTTTGGCCTTGCGCTTTATTTATAGTAATAGCAAAAGCTAATCGCAATGGGAATTGAATCCTTGTAAACTTAAAGGGCATATTAGGATCTGTAGATATTAGTTTTATTTTTGGTATAAAAATTATGTTCCCTTTTCCTACTCCAGTAATTACTTCTAATTTTATACTTTTTTCAGACAAACCTAACACAACCATTCGTACTCCATTAACTAATCCAGATCCAAGGTTCATATTTCTTATGAGCATCACTATTGAACCTACTTTTAAAACTAACTTGTGTGGTGGCATTCCTGATGGTGTTATTGAATTTATAAACTCGATTGGTACGTTTAATCTCTCTGTATAGGGTCTTCTGAAACTACCTCATCAATACTGTAATATTCTTTGGAGTCTCCTTCGATGATTTGTCCTCCACGTACACTCGCTTTTATAGGAGTTGATAATGAAGAAATTATTAATGGAATATGTTTGTATGTTATACTAAGATGTACGAATGTTTCCGAAGTTAAACGAATGTGTACATAAACTTCTATAAACTTGGATACAAAAATATATTATATTGATAATAAAATAAAGTATTTATATAACAGTTTATAACCTCAATACAAATCTTATAACGTATTATAGGCTACATTAGTTCTTTAACTCATATTTAGAAAAAAATTATCTTCGCAATACTTATATTGATTGAAGTTGTAAACATAACCCCAAAGTATAATCTGCGCTAGGTTTTGTTTGCGTATTACAGATGATGGGTGAAATCAGCTGTTATATTATATTATTAAGTTAAACGAATATTTATTTCTTCTTTAAATTTTACACCTGATTTACACCTGTATATGCCCATGCTATTTAAATGGGACTTATTTTATTTCGTAACAAACTTTTGGGACACAATTAAGAAAAATGAATATTTTTCCCCAAAACTTCATGCCCAGACCTCTAAAATGAGACCTCTCCCAGCATCCTACGACCTACCGTTCGCTCTGAATTTCATTTTCAAATTTGGGCTTACGGAATTAAATATATAGATAACAGAATTGCAACTAAACACATAACTGGAGAATAAAACGAAAAATAAAAGCAAAAAAAAATGTTAACATAAAAAAACACAAATGTACAATTCATACATTATAAAACTGAGTGTACATTTATTTATAATATATTTCCACCAAAGAGATTTGGATTAGGCCGAAATAATTAGCTCCTTCGTTATGGCAGACTCGAATATGAAATTAAATAAGCCATATACTAACCAACATCAACATATTTACAATTTAGTTTTAATGAAAGAATTAACAGATAAAAGCGCCTTTAAATAGGTAACATTTCATTGTTTTTGTCGATTTGCGAATTTAAATAATTTGTATTTTAATGTAGGAATCATCGATAAGAAAAATACAGTTGAGTTTTAAAGTCTGTGCATTTTTAAAATTAAATTATAAACATACCAAACATTTTTGTTTAGCTTTAAGGTTAACAAAGTAGTATTAATTTATATGTAGGTCTTTTGTTGATCATGGTTTTAAAGTAATTTGTAAACTAGTAGCATTTAAATAAATCAGTTTGAAGCCTTTGTCAATTAGTGAAGCACTTCGATGGGTGGTTCTCAATTCGTTTTACTTTTGATGAAATACTTTGAGTTATTGTACTTTATAGGAAGGATTTATTTACATTTTTATTAATAACAAATTGAATGTCAAATATAACAATGTTTAGGTCTTTGTTATCTCTTCAGATCAATTATTGTAGACATTTTTATTGCTTTATGTATTGTTGTAAGTTTTAGTCAATAATTGCCTTGAGAGAAAGTGTATTTTTTAAGAAGAATTGATAAATCATTTACGAAACATTTATTAGTTTATAGATATAGATCGTTTTCGTGGAAGTATCCACTAGTAAGTCAATTAAAGTTTAAGGTTTAAAAAAAGATTCGCAGGTTCGAGGCTAGTAAATTATTGGGTTTGTTTTACACGTTCTACGCTATTCCTCCGTATTCGTAGTCCAAGTGCAATAAAATAAAGACGTTAAGATTTACTGCTATGTTACAATGTAAAGAATATGAAACCTTGAATTAAACAGTTAACAATAAAGTCTTAAAACTGTATTTGTCGCAATCTACTTGAAAATTGATACTGCTTCTTATAAAACATTCGCATTGCTTTAAATACATTTTATAATATTTTATAAAATTGCAAAATAATAAAATAGTAAGTTATAAATACATAATAGATCATTTCAATATTGTATTGCTAAGAAAATGTATATTTTGTGACATACAAAGAAAACAAATAAAGTAGCTGAGAAGTTTCTGTTAAAATTATTTAAATGAACTACTTTACATTATTTAAATATGTGGAAAGCTTTTAAAATCTGACAAATTATAATTTTAACGTGCTTATACATATTGTTATAAAGTTACTAATTTCAGAGTTTAGAATAGTCCAAACAGTACAAATATAGACACAATTAAACATTTTTGTATTAGTCAATCCCGGTAGAAAACTTCCTCGGTAGTAAACTTCATACAAACTTTTCCAATACAATTGTAAATGTTAAACTATTCAGCCCTTCCGTTGTTATTGCATTTCTTCTCAACTTGTCCCATTTGCTTCTTGTGTGTATGCATTGATGTTGAAGAACAAACTGCTTGTGGTAGATTTAGTTGCACATATTAAATGTATCCAGAAAAGTAATCAAATGAACTTCTCCATTAAATGTTCCATACTAAAGTATAGTAAAAACTTCTGAAACACTGAACATTCTACGTCAATGTATATAATATTTAACCCGAAGCATTTACAAAATCAAAAAATAAATTTATAAGTTCATGTTATTTGTTTGTTTTATTAGTGCAATGTATTTATATTATGAGTATTATTATGTATTTATTGTTTATTTATATTATGAGTAGGAATTTGTAATACTAACTTAATCCTAATACATCCTTTAAATTTCATTGCATACCAACTCTTTATCGACATACTAACCCATTAAAATTCGTTTTAAGAGAAAACATAACATCAGCAGAAATATCCACATTTAAAAAATGTCAAATCATATCAGTATTTATTAATTAATTAGATACTCTGACATTATAAATAGTAAACGACGTTGATTAAGGTTTTAGAGCGAAACAATAAAATACAGTGAAAAGGGGATTTATCATAGATGATTTAATTTGATAAATAACTAATGAGCTTGACTTGTGAGAAAATAACTTAGATAAAATAAAACCTTAACACAAAATCTCACAATAAATACGTTTACTAACCTCAAACGCTACTGTTTGGTTACTGTAGCACGTGCATCACTGATGATGGCGACATTGTCGTTGAAACGTGTTTGAGGTTAGTAAACGTATTTATTGTGAGATTTTGTGGTCAAGTTTGATTATATCTAAGATTCAATTTGAGTTATATTACTTAGAAAACGAACCTGATGTAGTCAGAACCCGCTTAATTCATACAGAAAAAAGGGAATTTAGTATTCTAAAAATATCTTTTCCATCAGTAATTATTGTGGCAGACATACAAGAAATATTAAATGGGCAGATGTAATGAAGACCGTAGAAAACAAGAGATGCCAGAGTAAAGAACAAAAATAGTGGATTTAACCAAACATTTTGTTCCAGCTATATCTTTAAAATCTTAAATTATATTTTCTTGTTGGAATTATTTTGGATTGGTCCTTGAGTATAATTGTTTACTATTAGGAAGAAAGTGGAATTTCTTTAATACACGTTTTGTCAATTGCCTCACAAGTGGTACATGGTAGACAAATAATAGTAAGCATGTTTTTCACAAGAAAATAAATTTCCTACAACTTTCGTATACATTTTCTTTATGCATAGCTTATTCTTTTTGAGTTAGACCTATATTGTTTTATTTTTGTGTAAACACTATTTTATATTAACATCTCTGTAGCTATTAATGGGTCACTGAAATTGAAAACAAACTTGTAAACAGAAAAAAATTGTTGGAATTTGATTTTAATTAAAACTTTTTTAATTTTTAGATTATATTTGTTTCGCACAAAATGGCTTTCTTAAGGTAATTTACAACAAATTTTTTCCCAAGATGTCGGCTTTAAGAACCGTTTTAATATTTTAGAAAATGTTAAAGTTGATTTTTTTACTTTTTTAACTTCTAATATAGTCAAATTAAAGATTTAAAAAAGAAAAAATCCACCCACTATTTTTTGCTGTTTTTCAGATTTTAGGTTTAATTTCAGAGTTTTTAAAAGTTGTAAATAACATTTTAGTTAGTCAACCAATGAAAACAAATTAATGTGATTACAATCTACATGAAGTAGATTAATGTAACCTTTAAAGTATGGAAAATGTACAAACTTTCATACAAGCGAAATTACTTAAACAATTTTTAAATTACAAAAAATGTTTAAACAAAAAATACATACAAGTATTTATTTTATCTGTAGAGAGTATTTCATTTTCTAAAATTTTGAACATAGTAGCAAGATAGTTAAATAAATATTTCATGAATATGTCTCTTCTGGTTCGAAAGTTATAAAATGTTTAGTATGGCAAAGCAATAAGAAAATTAATTGCGTTAAAGTTTTTTTTTTACATAAGACAGTGAAAAAACTTAATTTATTTTATACTCTATAAGTATACTTTAATAAATAAACTAGTAAAATCTTTACCTACTCCTTACATATCATTTCATGTAATTGTAAAAACAACATGCTTAAATAAGAATTCATTACATGTGAAAAGGGAAAGATTAAATTTATTTCCCGAAAATCGAAACTATCTCGAATAAAGCTATTATACTAAAACGTATAAGCCACAAGAAATAATTTTCAACATTTGTTTGAAATTTTGTATAGAAACTTTTAAGATGTACTTTGAAAAATATCTAAATTTTTAAATGGCCTAAAATTATTAAAAGTGTATTTTGAAGGAGCCGGAACCCCTTAAGGCACTTACAATTTTCCCGAAATGAGTTAAAGTGCTAATCGAAAATCTTAAATCGAAAGAATCGGTTTATTTTTGTACAACCCGAAGTCTTCTGAGGTTCTAATCGAAAACTTCTAAAAAAGGTTTGTACAAATAAAAAGGTTCTGGCTCTTGGAATACTAAGGCACGTCAAAGATTAACTAGGTTATGTTGATAAAACCTTCATTAAATTAAATCAGCTGACTTTATATCTTCTCACCAAGAAACTATGTATTGCTAAATAGTTACGCATACCAAACGTAGCTCTAGGCATGACAGTCTCACCCTAGTAAAAACATAGTTTAATATGCAAATTATTATAAATAATTTGTAGTGTTTTTTAAACCTGTATTTACAAT
>JAGFPH010002801.1:157046-177661 GCA_018207615.1 Philaenus spumarius
AATTGTTTTTTTTATTTTTATTGTTTTTTGAAAGAAATAAAACTAATTTTATTTCCTTTTAAATAACAAACCAAGTTTAACGGCGGGTGTCAAGGCTGTTTATGGGCCGTAAATTCACCACTGCAAATTGCTTCTTCTACAAAAGTAATTGCTTCTGCTCATAACATCTAAGTTTTTCATTCAATCAAATTTGTCACTTTAGCCCACCAAATGTAAATGTAAATTTTATTAGATTGTGTTCACTAGATAATGCATTTATTTTATAGAACTAACATTCAATCAGTTATTAAAATTCAGAGCAGAAGTTAGTTTTAAGTTTTTAATTATTGGCATCACTGTCTTGGTCATCGATACGTATTTGAATATTAAACGGGTTATTTGTGAGAATCTGAGTTCATTTTATTATTTATACTAGTAAACCCCCGTGAAATATCACAGGCGGATTAATTAGATACACATCAGAAATACATCATTTATATAAAATGCTATTTAAAAACAACACACTTTATTTAAGCCTACCTAACTATGTTGACGAGGTTTTTAACTAGGCAAATCTGTGCAATTATAAGGATTATAAAGCTGTAAGTATTTTTGTTAAAATTTTGTATTTACGAATGTTATTATATATTTAAAGAAAGATAATAATATTAAATTTTCCTTGATTTTTATTTCATATTGATAGATCAAACGACTTAGAAGTTATTAATATTCTAGTGAAGAAATTAATAATAAAATGTGTTTATATGTCATACAAAGATGTACGAATGTTTCCGAAGTTAAACGAATAGGTATTTCTTCTTTACATTTGTATAAACGAATATTTCGATGATAAAAGGTTGTATTTATTTACAGTTTATTACCTCAAAGCAAATATTAAAAAGTACATTAGTTCTATAACTCATATTAAAAAAAAATTCATAAGAAATTATAATGATTGAAGTTGTAAACGTAACCCCAAAGTTTAATATACACTGGGTTGGTTTATGTATTACAGATGATGGGAAAAATCAGCTGTTATATTATATATTACTCACGTATGGACGTATGCACGTACACTCGCTTCTGTAGGAGTTAATAATGTTTCTTTCTCGTAGGTACAGTTTGGTTAAAAATTTATCAATTTATAAAATTATAAAAATAGTTATTTTTAAGGACGTCATGTATTTTATTTGATATTTTAAAAATAATTTGTATACGAATAAAATTTTATAATTTAAATGTATAGGCCTATGTCAATTTAAATATTTCGTTTTTTATAATCTTAGTAATTCTTGAATTGATGTAATTAATAAGATTCGTCGTCAATAAACCAGGATAAATATATGTAAAGAAATATGTAAAATAAAAAAATAAACATAAATAAAAAAAAGAGTTTTCAATATAAAGTTTCTAAAATAAATATAAACAAAATGTATTCTTAATAGAAGGTGTCTAAAAATATATATGTAATACACTATAAATATAATAACATGAAATGTCTGTTGAACCAAGGTTTACTTGATTAGGAATATACACAAACTATATAGTGCTCCGCACCCTTCTCGGTTAGCTCACCAATAATAGCGGCGACACTCTGATTATATGCCTACTGTAATATTATGTTCACGGAATGATTTTTGATCTCGCGGATGGTGGTTCGTGTAGCTGTGGCGTATATTCTTAAGAATTGCCAGAGGTGTTGCGTGAATTTACAGAATTTGTGTGTATAACAAAAAAGTGTATAATATTATTTTAATAAAAAAAAATTAATTTCCCCTCTATTAATAAATTATTTAAATATAAATAGGGTTATTATTTATATTTCTTTCTTTTAATAATAAATAATTGTTAAACAGAAAACACACACCATTTCATTAGGTTGATATGCAAAAGTAGAGGCGCAGTGACACATATGAAAGGTTGTACAGTAGTCTATTGTATTGATTTGACCAAGAGATACTTTGAATAATTAAAACAGGTTTTATGAGGTTGCAACAAATTAAAAAATCTTTACAGTATTTAGAAAACAGGTTACATTTACAAAACTCTCTAGTCAGCCAACAGATAAAATCAACATGCAATAACCTTTTCAATTGTATACCTTACAGGTTAATTAAATTTAGTTAAGCGAAAGCAGGTTCAAATGTAGACACATTGTTTTACAGAACATAACTGAGTCTTAGTTGCTCAGCAGAGTTATAGAAGTTAAATAAACCTCCTTCTTCAACGGTCCTCATGTAAAAGAAACGGATTATAATTAAAGAGAACTTTAAGGTCATAATATTTCCACGAGTTAAGTCCAAGTAGTAAGGAGGATTGTTTTACTAAATAATTATATTGTCCCTCTTACAAGTTCCGATTTAATCTACTTTACAAATAACATCCACCTTTTTGTTTCATTTAACAATGTGTGGTTGCAAAGTTTGGTTGCTTCTAATATCATCCGAAAATGTATCGTCACATCTTTGAACAGAATCCTCCCTTGTAACTCTAGCTGTGGAATTTATTTTTGCGATACAAATTTTTGGCGTTGAAAATGTCAACAGTGGTAAAAAGTTAATACATAGTCTATCTTAAAATTGGTTTTATATTACTTCTTTGAAAGATAGAGACCAATGTTTGTTTTTAGGTAGTTTTTTGTTAAAAATCTGTTATTAACAACAAGTATTAGACATCTAAACCTCAAAAAATAAGTCGTAACTAAATACCAAACACCTTTTATGCAACAAAAATTTTTGAAAGATTTAATAATATTTTCGAAATACGTTCGAAATGTTTCTAAAGATTACTTTCAAATATGTAGTATGCAAACAGTTATTCTATGTAAAAATAGTTCAAAGACTTTTACATTTATATAAGATATAATTATATTTTATTTCTTGATGTAAGATAATTATTTCTTTTTTGAAAACTTTAAGGTAAACATTATTGATATAACCTAACCGTAATTATTACAATTTTTACTGTCACGATTTTACAGATTTTGTATTCCTTGTTTTACGAAATGAGAAGATTGTTAGCTAAATTTGTATTGCGTGTTAAACACCCTTCATATTTCCTGTTTTACTTCTCATTGGTTGACTTTTAAGAAAGGATCTAATGACGAATTAAGTCATGAATTAATGTTATAACTTTAAATATTTATTCATTTAATTTTTATTATTTTAACACCAATCAACTAATTTGAATTTTTTGCATAGTATAAACTGTAATTAAATTACAAGTGAAAAAACATGGACCAATACCGGATTCGAACTCAGGACCTTTACCATTCCGTGGTAACGCTCTACCAACTGAGCCACTCTGATCACACCAGATATTGGTCGATGTTATCTCACTTGTACGGTTTACTGCATTTTTATTGAACCAATAGACTGAATACCTGAATACTGAATATATATTAAATTGACGCTTTGCTGGGGAAGTGAGTAAGCAGAAAAAACATTACAAAGTAAAAATAATATTAAACTGTAAAGTGAAACCAATAGAAAGTTTGCTTTACTATGTGGTTTCCCAATCAATATAGATTTAATTACGGAAACCTGAATATCTGACATCTAAAGAACATCATTAAATTTAGACTTAGCTTTTATTTTTGACGTTCTATTAACATTAATTAAAATTTAATAATTTTCCAATAAACTCATTTTGTTTTGAAAATTTTGAGGTGTAAATTTCATTTATAAAATATCCATTATAGATAAAACAATTGTGAATAAGCCAAGTTCTTGCAGTTTTTTACTCTTGGGAATATGACGTATATAAAGATTTTTAGCTAAATTTTTATTAAGTGTTAAAACAAACCTTATTTTAAATTATATTTAAAGTAGTTGACTTAGAGTAAAATCAATGTAAAAACATATAACAACAATGATAATTATTTTAAGTTAAATACACTTTATATTAGCACTTTTTTTATTTATAAATATTTAATATTAAATTTCCCATTAGTTGACTTTTAAGAAACAAACCACAGATAATTAAGGTTATGATTGAATGTTTTGAATTTTAAGCAATTAATTGATAATACTTATTTCAACGTCAATGACCTAACTTGATTTTTTTACGTAATAAAACTGTAAAGTGAAAGCTCTTCCAAGAGACAGTTTGCAGTACTAATTGGTTTTCCTATCAATTTAGTTAGATTTCATTGTGAAATCCTGGTGATTTGTGTTAGCTATAAAGAATATCGGTTAATTTAGCCTCATCTGTTATTTTTTAGTTTTAATATAATTGATTGCTATTTTATATCTTGTTCAATGTACATTTTTGACATGTTTTTCTCCATTAATTTATAATTATTATCTTTTATGATTTTGTATTCTGACATGTTGTTAGAAGAACTTTAATAAAAATACTTTAATATGACTTTTAGAAACTATCTAAACAATAATTCTATAATGCTTTTGTAATTGGTATACATTTAGTGTTGCTAATACTAACCCTATCATTTTGTTTTTGTTTTTGTCTGATATTTCTGTCCTTGATATACTTTAATACGTTTATAAATTTGTTTTCACAGATAACAAAAGCGAAGACAGAAACCACTACAATTAAGAATAGCATTGTGTTCCACTGTGCTTGTTTTATTAGAAATAAATCTTAATTCAGCCCTACTTCTACACAAGGTTTTACTATGCATACCTCTTTGTCTAATCTTAGGAGAGCGGTTTTAGACGAAGTGAGATTTCCAAATCCTAACGTAGATAAAGCAAGTATTTACAGGTTCATTTTAATATTGAATTAAATTGTATTTGTAATGCATTCATATGTTAATGTTTTATATTTAATACATTTGAAAGACAGAACAATCGTTTTTTATAATAAGTAACTTCTACATTGAATCGAAGAGCAAGAATAATATTGTTGAACAAATGTATTGAGGTAAACATATTATTTATTTATCATTTGTACATACTTAATCATATGTATTTGTTCTCCATTGATAATAATATATTATTTCGAAATATTTTACAGTATGTTTCATTCATGAAACTATATGAAACTTATGTAATGCATGGGTAGTTATTTTGTTTTTATTGCAGACTTAATTAAACAAGTTAGAACAAAGGTCCAGCGAGCGTTGTAATATCTCAACTTCCATGTGGCGTACTAAGCTGATAGACACTTCAATGGAAAGCTGTTAATTAAGGATGGGTGAGTTACATGACTACACAGAGTGTTCAGAATAGCATTTAACGTAATGAACTATCTTTTAAACTTTCAGTAACTTAACAAGTAAAACGTAACCCTACTAGTTCATCATCTCTCTGACTATATAATAATAGATCGACAAAGGCATCACAATGAGGCATATTTATTAATCATCTTAACCCGTTATAACAATCAAAATATTTCCTTAAGCGTTTTTATTTTGAGACGGAGTGGTGAATGTTGGTCCTTTGAAAGTCAATTTTATATGATATTGATTTAGTAGACATAAAGACAAAAATTGAATTCATTTACATTAACATTTACGCAGGAAACTTTAATTGAATTACATTAAAATTGACTGCTGAAACTTTATTTGATTTAGCTTAGCATTGACAAGCAAAACTTGAGCTTGGCTTTCAAAAATGTTTTCCGACTTATTTATTATTCCATAATCAGTTAATGATATTTTGGATTTTATCCTTTTCAAATTTTCTTTAAAACTTGATTTAAATTCGTTAAATAGTGTACACCTTTCACAGGGTTCGTAATACAAAATGTAATAGTGTCATATCTTGACATCTTCTTTCTATTTGTACAATTTACTATATGTAATTTGTTTTAAATAAATATAAGTAATAAATAAGAGATGCAATGTAACTAATTATATTAGCAACAGATAAGATCTTTTTTGACAGAATTGCCCTTTATTGGATACTTCAAAGCGAATTATGATGTTACCGTGAAGATAAAGTCTGTTAACAGAACAGTATAACTTATTGAAGTAAGGAATAAGTCTTACGCTGTTACCTAACTTCTGTTCCATCTGTGCTTTGTCAGGGAAATGGTTACCGGTATCAAACGACAGAGGATCTCGATTAGTACTATTTCCCATAGAATACAATTTGAATAGTGTTAGGTGGAATTTGGATGTAAAATTTATTTATAAAAAAGTAAAAATAAAAAACACTAGCCATAACTGTATAAAAAATACTTGCTATAAATGGAAAATTAATATATCGTTAGTATGTCTTTATTGAAAAGAATTGGTTATAACTTTATTTTATGAATTGTATTTTGCATAAAAAATCTTACAGTTTTATAAATTGGCAGAGATACTCAAGTTAGTGAATGTTTTTTGTAAGTAATTTAACAAACTGTTTGCTTTAATGTTAAACACTACAGCTTAGTTAAAATGTTTGCCTTACTAAAAACATCTATGTTCTTCAAAGTTTGAACCGTGGAGCTTGAAACGGTTATAGCTTAGTATGTTATATTAGTATGTTTATTGGCAATAGGTGCAAGTTTGAGCTGTTGTGACATACTTTTCTTAATTACGGAATTTGACATTTAAATTTACTTATTTGAATTTATTTTAAGAACATAAACTAAAAACAATAATGATTTAATAATATTACAAAAAAATTTTTAATTACATTACTTCCTAGTGTAGTGGAATTAAATATGTATGTACATACCACTGCATCAGTTTCAACACAGGTCAAAACTGTGTACCGTTTTGTTACATTGAGTATAAGTAAATAAAACTGAGTAAATTTAACTCCCTTCATTTACTATCTCACAAAAAATTTTAAACCATTATTGTTATTTTCATTAGTTTATCTTCCATTTAGTTCAGTAGGCTAAAGGTATAACCATGAATTTGTATTGTTTGAATCATGGTTCGTACTAAACAGTAGATACTATATGTAGTAACATTCTCTTTCTTACTCCAATATAAGTTCTCCTGGTGGCATAATTCTACTGAAGTAGCATTGCCTGAACATTATTTTTATACGAATCAAACGAAACAGTTTTCGTAAGAAACATATTTGTTTGAAGGATGTGTATTTCATCTGGACATGATGTATGTGCACCTCTATATTGCCGTAATTTATCACTGTATAGTGCTGTACGTCTTACAGATTCATGGCTTCACCTATAGTCCTTGCTTGTAAAGTATCCCTCAACATCCTAGCAAGGGATGCAATCTTTCCTTAGTTTTTCAAATAGTTATTTGTTATATTTTCGGAATCTATGAAAACAAAAGATAGTTGAATGGTTCAGTTATTAAAATTTTAAAAATAATTTACTGTTTAAATTACTAATTAAATAGATCTTTCATTTCATGTATTTACAAGCAACACCATCTGCCATTGACAAATAATGTTGTTACATTTCTTTGATTATATCACAAAGTGGATCAACATCTGACTTTTATGTTTCACGATGCAAGAAAATACATTTATTAAGACATTTTTGTTCTTACAGATTGTTTTTCAAGTTCTGATATTTTGGAAGGGTGAAAGATCATTTGGTGGGTTTGCAATGCAATATGCTTCAATCCAGACTGTTTTTGATTAAAATTCTGCTATTTAATTTGAATTTGTCATTCTTTTATAGGTTCTTTATTATTATCAATGTCACACCATTACACTATTATTATGTAGTAATCCCTCTGAAGTGAATTATATTATCAAATATTTCGTTACAAAAGCTTTCGCCCAAACAAATTCTCACCCGCAAAATGACTTTTCTTGTTTTGTTGTAACCATTTTGCAACACTACGACTCGGATTTATTATAGATGTTAATCTGACATAATTTAACAAAAATCTTAGTTTTGAAGCCTTCCTTATATTGAATGATAGCTTTTTTTATAAAAGTGTAAAATAAGCCATTCAGCTTTCTTTAATATTTCTCACTTTTCTTCTCGAATTAACCTGTGTTATAGAAGCAGTTAAGTAGACTCGCTGACAAGTTTTTATACAAAATACCTATTTAATATAAAACTTTAATTTTATTCCATTAACTTTACCCAAATTAATTGATCAAAACCCCTTATCATTTAAATGATATTTTCCCTTAGTAAAAAAAATGACTTGCAAAAATAATATACCGGGCAGTAATTCATTTTAAAAAAATTTAGTTTATCCTAAAAGACATTCAAATAAAAATGAGCTAAGTGGCCATAGAAGTTTAAATTATATATTTTGTGTGCATGAAGTGAAATTATATTTTTGTTGATTAGAAATTTACTAAAACTAAACAACAAATGAATAATATATTTTTTAATTTTAAAGTTGAAATGAAAAAATCTTAATAACAAATAGTCTATGAAGTAATGACAAACAAATAATGCGTATACACAAATAATGGTAATCTCTACCTATTTTACTTTCGTATGTGGTCCATTTCGTACATAGATTACAAGTATTATTTATATATTTTAAGTATTCTGAGTTAAACAGCAACAATTTTACTTGGACATAACTAACATCTGACATTTTAAACTCTTTTGTAATGTTAATTGTCATGAATAAACTAAGGTAAATCGAAGTTCGAGTCTGAGGCTTTGTTCGCTACCCCAAGTATGCTAATTTTAATATATTAGATTTCGAAATGTAATTTAAATCATAATCATGGTTTTTATGTTATATTTAGAACATTTATTTTCTTTCGTAAAAGTTAGATTAATTATCCAACTTTGTAATATTAAGTAATTGGTTTCAAATGTATTGTGTGTAATGTTTTATTAGAATTATCTGATACCTCAGGAATTTGATTTCTAAATTTTTTACATATAATTTACTCTTCTGTATTGTTTGAAATTAATTTTCCAGTTTTTATTATGTAACACATTTTGTAATTTAACATTACTCCAAATAAATTGTGTGTGAGTATATCGTTAAATATTTATTTTGTGTTATGAGTTTTTTTTTTTATCAATTGCTAGAGTCTTAAATTGTATATCTACAGTCTACCTGTTACCCAGAAAAATAAAAACTTGTATCTGCATCTGAGATATTTGTGATTCCGTCAAATATAGAATGTTTTTCTAAAGAACGTAACGTCTCCATTAAGCGACAGAGCACGTAGAAACGACGTGATCTAATATGCATTACGCAGATTCAAAATTGTAATAAATGGTTTATGGAATTGTGAACATTTACAATCATTTACAGAGATCATAACTTCAAGTATATTAAGTGAAATGTGAAATAAAACACTGAAGATGTTTTATGTTTCTTGGGATGGTTTTATCAATTATCAGGTATAAAAATCGGATATCAATTTAGTTTAAGAAAAAAATTTTTTTTACTTTAAACTTACGAAATGGGTACATTTTTTCTAACTTGGGGATTTATTTTATTGAGAAATTCAAATGATGGTTTGACTACTTGTACGTTAGGGTTAGGCCTATTAAATAATCTTAACAATAGCTTATGCAATATATATATAAGTTAGGTTTTTGGTTCGAGGGAATTGCTTTTATAAATATACAATTCTATTCGTTAAACTTAATTTTATTTACTTTAAAATAACTAATTATAACAAATAACTTAAAATGCTCATATATACTGATGTGCACGGAGAAGTCTCGTCCAACTCTTACAAAACAAAGCTTGTCTCTTTACACAATAGAAATGCTGACTAAACTAAGAACCATATAACAGTCATAATTATTGCAGTAAAGTGTAAAATTATTGTTTACATAACTTATATATAAAAAATATACAGTAATAAAAAATACCAGTAATATTTATGTAGAGCTAAGATTATTATATTTTGTTTTACAAATTATTTAGCACTCATATTTTATGTCTGTCAGGCAACACACATATGAAGAGCGTATTTACGAGGCTCTACCTTTTCAAGTACTGCATTTGAACTAGAAAAAATTTAGAAGTTAAGTGTATATAGTTTAAGATGTGTAACGTTATCAATAGTATTTTCTATGTTAGCTTTGCTGTATGATGTGAGAGCTAGATGGTACTCCCTCCAATCACCGCTCCGCTTGGAGTCATTAAACAGCCTTCTTAATTGTTTCCTTCTGCGACCAAGGTCCGGAGACCACCAGCTGGTATTAGATCTACCAGTTTTAGATCGCAGAGGGCAGTTATCCATATAGCAGTCCATTATGGCCTCCTGAAGTGAGGAGGCCACTCGGTCCACGTCTGGAAAGGTTGCAATCGCCCCCAACATGGAGCAGAGTACCGCCGACAGCTGATCCGAATAGGACCCCCAGTCGGTAGCCCTCGCATCCCTAAATAGTGCTTTTGTGTTGTATGTTTCTAGTTGAAATATTATGTACTTGTGATCTGACAGGGAGGCTTCTATTGGTACGTGCCAGTCCCTAATCAGATGTGCTGTATTTTTTGTACAAAAGGTAATGTACTTCTGATTTTATTGGGGAAGGTTGGTGTATCACCTACATTAAAAATTTGTAAGTTATTAGACAAGAGAAAATCTAGTAATAATTCACCCCTTGTATTGGTTTCAGTGCTGCCCCATCATAGATGGTGATGCGCGTTGGCGTCGCACCCCACTAAAAGCTGCTTCCTTCTGATAGTTGAAGCCTCCACTAGGAGTTCCAGGTCTCTAGATGGAGGAGGTGTATTGGCATCGTATGGCAGATAAGCGGAGCTCAAAATTAGGCCCTGTCTGTCCTTCCCATTCTGCCAGTGGATTATCAATGTAGTGGAGTCTCTGGAACAAACATCAATTAAAGGCAAGCATTGTACTCCCGACCTTGCAAGAATTCAGGTTCGGTTGTTGTTAATCGAGTTACA
Source organism: Philaenus spumarius (assembly GCA_018207615.1). Lineage (NCBI taxonomy): Eukaryota > Metazoa > Arthropoda > Insecta > Hemiptera > Aphrophoridae > Philaenus > Philaenus spumarius. Next base: position 167,749 of record JAGFPH010002801.1, read on the forward strand.
AAAAATAAGCTTACCTTCGGCATCTCCCAGTCCTGCGATTTGACCTCGATGGAGCCAAGGCTCCTGGATCAGCGCCAGGTCGATGCGTTTTTGCCGGAATGTTTGGCAGAAGGAGGCCGAAGCCGCCTTACTGTAGTAAAGGTTTATCTGCAGGACTTTCAGCATTGTCTCTTCCTGACAACAAGAAAACTGAGAGACTTGCCACAGTCCTACATGCGCCTTGCATCCTGCTGCCTTGATGGCTGAAAGAGACGAGTCGTCAGGAAGACAAAGGTGCGGCCTTTGGGGTCCTCCTTTGTCGCCAAGGTCTTCCAGTCTTTGACCCTGAAGCTAGGGTTTTGTTTGTCAAGCATATCCCGGATCCTTTCTGGAGTCCCTGCCAGCTCTGAGGAACACCTTGGTAGCCCGCAGGATATCATTTCGGTCACCAACGATAAGCTCGACATCCTCGCCCAGAGGTCTAATAAGGAAATGACTTTCGTTAACCAGAGTTTGGTATGAGGATTGGAGCACGAGATAATGAGTGCTCCTTTCTCCATGTACGAGCCTGAGAAGACTGGGTATGAGCCTTCCTCCAGACACTCGACCTTGTCCATAGTAACATTTTCTAATGTTGTGCCCTGTTCTTCGGAGAATTTTTGGACATCCTAGGACGCCTCTGTTCCACCTTGAGCGAGACCAACTGCTTGGTAGCGTACGTCAGCTCACCTGAGAGACCTGGGGTGTCAGGAGTTTTCAGGAGGAGGTCTTCGTCTAGCTTAGAGCCCGACTCGACCTCCTCCTTACTAGGATCTACTTCCATGTCGACAGATCTAGAACCCTGCTCGATGGCTGGTTCTCGTCTGTCGACAAAAGAAGCAGATTCGGGTGCTTCTGTGCTTTGGACAAGGTGAGCATGCTCTGAGGCCGCTACCTGTCCTGAGTGACCGGCTGTGTTTCCAGTTGTTGGCTGGTTCTCTGCCGTGATTTGTTTTTTTGTTTCGGATCCATATGGTTCCCACGAGTAGAGCAGGGTAGTAAAGAGGTCCACCGCACAGGGCTCGCATGCACGGTAAGGCCAAGTTTCCCTGAGAGGTCTCCTGGTATCCCGTTTAATGCACAATTACCCTGGTACCATTCATCCTATCAGCACGGGTGAAAACCCTTCGGATTGGGGATTTTATTTCAGGGTTTACTCCCTTAGATCCGTTGGATTCAGCCTAGACCTTAGTCCAGTGCAGGATGCAACTCTTCATTGCATGGCCCAACTCTTCAGTCGAGTGAGCCAACTCCAACGGTCTTGAGTGCAGATATACCCCTAAAGGCAAGGGAATGAGTGTCACGTCCCTTGTGACGCTCACCTCCTCAACCTCTCGACAACCAAGATAAATAACTTGATCCCGCCGCAGCGGCCCAAGTATATATATATATATATATATATATATATAGAGATAGAGAGAGAGAGAGATTTCTCGCGTAATCATTTGTTGGTTTTGCTGTTATTTTTAACCAGGGTAGGTTGATCGTTTTCGATCAACATTTATTGTGGCTCTTTCGTGTTCGAGCATCGGATCAACATTTCAAAACCAACAAATAAGGGACCCAATTACAAAAAACTTATACAATTTCTTATACACCCAACTTAGCGTCGTAACTGAGACCATCAATAGTTGATCTGTTTTATACAAGTTATATACAAACAACCGTTATTCAGATGGTTTAGTAAGTTTTAAACCGGCCAGTCTCACTCGCTCGCTTTCCTAACTGCACCCTGCCATCGGCCCGTCCCAGCCTTGCCTAATTACCCTTCTACCTGCTACCTATTCATAGTTGAGGGAGGGTTGTTTATTGTTTACTGCATTGTATATTAAATGGATTATTGGTTTAATATTTTACTTCTACACAATAGACGATATGCAAATTATAGTAAGTTCTTCATTTCTTTACCGATTTTCGTAAAACTCATTTTCCTATTGTTTTTTGGGATGCTGAACAAGAATCTGGCACTAATTTTTACCTAATCTTAAAAAATAAAAATAATTACTTGATTAATACGAATTGTATATATTTTTTGTAAAGAATAAATCCATTTACACAGTTTTCACGATATCTTCCGAATATGGGAACTTATAAAAATAAATCGAACAGAGTCAGACTTGTTGTTTTAATAACTTAATACTTTAGTCATTTTATTTTTTTTCAATTTAATTTTAGTGTTTGAAGTCGGAAAACATATCTGTAAAAGCAATTGACAGCATTTGATTAAGCTGTAAAAGCTTTTCTTATAATGTTTTGGATAATACAGATGTATTTAGGTATTTTTTTCAACTAAATTGACAATTTATAAAACCTTAGGAAAATGTCTCACCTCTAAAACTGTAAAAAAAAAGAACAAAACAAAAACACGTACAATTTACTTAATCCGTAATATTATTTAAGATAATATGCTGAATTTATGAAATCAAATATAGCGGATGATGTTTCAGGAAATAAATACGCAAATAAAATAAATACGGGTTCAGGGAGCACCTAACCAGATAATTCTACTAATAATTCAAATTCGAAAATTTGGACGAAAACAATACTTTCTCCATATACTACGTATAGGAGGGGGGGAGGAGAAAGTAAAAATCCAAGAGAAATATTTTTTAAATTACATCCCAGTGCCTAGTAAAAAGGCATAGTTTGGTGATGGGGTTATTTTCAAAGAAATGTTTACTGTAAACGTAGGTTAAGTGTTACTTAATTTCAAAGGTTTAAAAAAGTTAAATATAACAAAAAATTTATTTTGTTGATCACATTGAAGTGGGTGATCCTTAATGATTTTCATATATAATGAATGTTTGTAAATTCTAAAGCATACAAATAATTTAAAGAAATTTTAAGAATAAACAGTTTAAAAAAGATATTTGACTACTTGAAATACATGAATAAGCTTATTGAACATCAGTTCAGTGTTGGTACAGTAATCATCTTCTTACTATAATATTTCAATTAACATCTGATTTAATACTTTGAATCAATTAATTACGTATATTTTTAATTTATTGTTTGTTGTCGTGCGAGGCACACTGAAGTTTCCCCTAGCATTTTAAAATGATTAGCAAAAGCTTATAAGAACACAAATTAAGGTACGTTTACTCGTTTGTCTTCAGTTTAGTGTATCGCTTGGCCTTTGAACTAAAATGCAAATTTAAATCGAAATGTAGCTATTTAACCATTGTATAAACTACCTACACATTTCTGGTGAACTGTTTAAAATTCATATATTTTTGTTTTATGATATAGAATGCTCAACAATGACTCCACAGCAGAAGAGAAAAAAACTTGAATAATAACAGACCGTATAAGTCTAGTGCTACACAAAATGCATTAATAATAACTATCCATTTGTAAGGAATTGGTAAAAGTAGTGGTTTAGTTTCGTAATTTGTTTTTTATCAACAGTTCTATAATCTGTACGAAGTAACCTGTCTCCTGACCCTCGGTCTACCTGAGACAGGCCCGGGTAATTCACCGACGCCCGCAGCTGTTTTCCTAATTAGCCACCTTTTAGCTTCCCCACTAGCTTAAATAACTTTTTTACCCGAATCATAATTTCCGAGATTTTTTCAAAAATTTTAGAAGTACATATAAAAATAAGATCAATGATACTAAACAAGGGCAAATTTGATAAAAAACAAACAATATTCAGGTAATAAGAAATATAGATATTCTGTTTAAGGCTTGTAATAATAAAGTTGGTTTTCTGTAACAATATGACAATGAAATTACATTATATATTACAAAAATAATAAATATTAACTATATACATTAACTACTGTACTACAAACGTATAGGCATATAAACGTCTAATGCAAATTAAATACAAAATTAAATGATGTGATAGAATGTCTTGTATTAATAAAACTAGGGGCTCCGCCCCTGGACGCTTCGCGTCCCAACCCTGCCTCGGCCTTCGGCCTCAGATAGCTGCTTCGCTTCGCTCGCAGTTAGAAAATTCGCTAAAGAATCTCGTTAATCTTTGGCTTGTTTGTACATAGGTTTGTAAAATTATGAAACCAGGCTTAAATATATTAACAATAATTACAAGATTAATTATAACCTCAAATACATGGTTTAGAAACGTGAGAGGCTTTCATTACGATTTTAGTCCTAGTTCTTCTATCTTCTGTCAACTAAAGTTTTGAAACCATGCCTAATATAGTACAAATTATTGCATCATGAACATAACCTCAATACTATGTTTCAGAAATGAGCCAGGCCTACGTTACAAAATTGACTATTAGAATTTATCCATCTTTGCCAAGTTTACCTTTTTTTTGACAAAATAAATTGATAAATCAGGCCCAATTTATTCTAATTCCAACGTGCTAAAACAGTATAAATTAGCTTGCTTTTTTAACAGTTATTAAAAACCATCAAATGAACAACTGATTTTGGATAATACTTAATCTCAGTTCTATTCCACTCTATTTCCAACGTGCTAAAACAGTATAAATTGGTTTGTTTATAAACAGCTGTTTTGATCGCTTTATTTACTTATTCGTTGTTATTTTGTAACCGACATGGCAACCCATAAGACCCTATGTTAAAAAATTTCAACTTGTAAATTAGATTTTCTCAAAAAATTGCGTTTTTACGCGAAATGCAACTATATGATTATACTTAAAAATCAAAACTACACCTAAATACAAAATTTCTTTGAATTCGTTAGAGCCGTTTTCGAGATCCGTGACAGATACAAAGATAGATACAAGAACTGGAACTGCTCATTTAAAGTAATAGGATTAACCGATTTGGTTCAAACTTTTCACATACATTCTAAACTAGATGAATACACGTGCTTCACCTCGGGGAATTTTTTTGTTTCGCTATGTTATATAATTGTAATATTTCTCCCTCATTTTCTATCATCTTTTATTTCACGAAAGTGAATTATTACATGACTTGTATTTTCAATTAGTTTGGTATGTTTTGTTCATTGGCCGCCCTTTAATTGTCTTCATCAAGGTATGTTTGCTGAATAATTTAAATCAATTAAAAATGTAGAATTAAGAGTGAAGAGCTAAATCTTTTTCAACCGCTAAATCTACAGACTGGTAAATCACAGTCTTAGCTGTATGTTGCAGAATTTCCTTAAAATTATTAAATTCCAAATTTCAGATCTCTACCTTTAACTAAAGAAAACCAATTAATATTTATAGTTTTTAGGGGTTTTTATCACATTTTTACCCCTTAGCAGAGCGTAACAAAATGTAAAACTGGCTTAGGCCTACTTTTTATGTGTTTTTCAAGAAATAAATGTACAAAATTTCAGCTTTCTAGCTTTAAGGAAAGTATAACAAACAACATTTATTTTTTAAAGGTTGTTTCAATTCTTAAAGGCCAGATATTTTAAAATTATTTCTTAGTGCGTCTCTAGTGCTTATGAGCATATAATATGCAAGTCATTCCCAGCTACATCGGGAACACATGTATTGTGGCTTTCTTCGCTAATAATTTTACTGTTTTTCGTCAACACTTTAGCATCACACGTACGATTTATACATCGGCACACAATTTCTCCGAACTTCTTTTCATTTTTCTTTGTATACCGAAAACCGTTATATAAAAGAGTAGGTTGGTCTCTTATGGTGGTCGAAAACTCCATATTCCTATAGATGTTTACACCTCCCGATCAAGTTTACAAATGAGGTTAAATTGGCAGTGTCCACATGTAAACAAAGGGGTGGGAGAGCGGTGAGGGTGCTAGGCGAGGGCGCACAACCACAGGCTACCTGCGTTGCCTTCCTCAACCCTTGTCAAGTTTTCAATTGGACGAGATGGCACTAATTAGTGTGTTTATTCAACTGTAAAACTGAGCTAGACGAGATGGCACTCTTTTCTAGGAAATAGGGTGTTGGACGAGATAGCACTTGGACGAGATGGCACTACATCAATGGCGAAGGCCTGACCCAGGTAGACAGAGGGTCAGGAGACAGGTTACTTCATACAGACTATAGTTTCACTTTACAACTAATACAACTTTTAAGATATTAGATATCTGTTAAGATATTTTGGATTTAATAAAAAATATTCCTGTTTAGACAATGTGTATAATGGACATTATCCTTAGTATTTGCTATATCTAAACAATAAATAAATAAACAATAAATCTAAACATAAAATATTATTTCATATTTCAGAGCTCTAAAAGGCATATTTTGGTAGTGGATGCAATTTTGAAGAAATTTTTAATTCAAACATAGGTATCATCATTTTATACCTATGTTTACTAGTATCGTTTAAAAATGTTCTTATATATTTTTTGTTCCCGTTTCAAGTTGGTGACAATAAACGGTTTGCGTATTTTTATTTACTCTTAATTAACCATTTTACTCAAAAGTCACAATTTTAACAAACATTGATTATGGTATATGATTTCAATCAATAACCAATTTGGTCAATTTTCCAAAGTTAAATGAAGAATGAAAAAACACTTTCCTTAGTTTCTTTAGGTAAAACATTGTGGGGTTTCCGTGTGTGTCTAAACTGATTCGTTTGCGCTTTGTACGGACTGCTCGGGTGACCTAAACGAAACAACTTTTTTATAAACGTATTACTAAGGTTCAAAATAGTCACCATTTATCTTCCAAGACTATTAAAAGTACGAACCTAAACGCTGGTATTCTAATTACCAAAAATAAGTACAGTGTTCTTTACTTATATTCCTTTGTACATCCCTAACCTCACAAAACTTGGACTATGACGATTACATTCCAAACAGCAGATAACTTCAATTACAATATATTTAACGAAGATTACATTAAATCTAGTTGACTGCAGTGGATTTAGCAATATGGTTGTTTTGGAAACATGTAGCCATAATTTGTATAATATTTACTATCAAATAAACATTTCATGCTAAATAAACTCATCAGCTTTTATTTTGTTTTAAATTATTTTGTTTTGAGTTGCTTGTGATAAATAGTAGGATTTTACTACTTTTTCCTGTTTCATTTTTTTCTAAACAGAGGATTGTTCATAACTTTTCTCTATAATTTAAATGCTATGTGCTGATTATTTCAATTGAAATTAATTGATTATGAGTTTTATAAATAATTTTAAAGAGCAGTTAAATATTTCTTTAGAGCATATCGAATTCACCTAAAGATCCGATTGATACTACTAAAACAAATAGTTTATAAATGTTCACTTATAATAACAAGTTTAAGTTCCTGGGAGGGGGGACTTTTAGTGTACTTATAGGAAGCCTCAATTGGCATTATAGTGAAGAAAATTGGTTAGAATTCAATTTTTTGTTATTCCTTCTTTGACGACAACAATGAGACAGAGAGGGGCTACTGCATTAATGCATATTTTCTATAATTTTAATCACTGACCTAATTTAGTTATAAGAAGAAGAGCTGTTTTCAACATTTCAGTCAGCACATAATTTTTTAGAAAATAAAGCACATTTTAATAATATCTTATATCAATGCTTAATTTTGATATTCTTCGATTTAGTTTTAGATATAAGTAGTTGTAGATAGATAAGTCTTGTAGTTGTTTCATTTAAAAACATAAATTTCAACGAATTTATTGAATGCAGTAAATTTGTAATACATTACATTTTAAAATAGCGTGTTTTTATAAATACTCACAGAGACTTAAAATAACAACGAATAGTATTAAGACAAGACAACCTGTAAATTAAAATAGGCTTTGGGAAAGATATTTTTTGTTAATTAGCCAGTAACATCGTTGAGTTTGGGGAATATTTATATTAGGCGAATAACAAACGACATATAGACTCGTTCGTTTTTGTTTTGAAATGGGAAATGTTTAACAAATTATGAAGTGGTTTGAAGACCTGAATTAGGCTTTAGTAAAGAAGAAACAATAATAAATCAACTTAAAGAGGATAATAAACAAATTTACTAATTTTAAAAGTACAACAAACTGAGTAGGCCTAACTTACTTCAGTAAACATTTTATTTTAAAATTGTCATATAATGATATTGCACCAAATTATGTATTGCATTACTATAAAAAATAAAATAAGGTTCATTGTTTGTGAGTCGGTGCTTGGTCACAGTGGTTTTTCTCATTCTAATATATTTAGTTTTTAGTTTTCTAGACACATCAGTTCTAGTATTCTAGTTCTGTGTTCCTCTTTATTTTCTTGGAATACAGTGAGTTAAAAAAATAATAATAAACAGGAACCCAAAACATGGCAAATGTCTAAACAACTTTTGTTTTAAAATATTGACAATCCATTATTAGAAACTAATTATAAAACCAGAATCAGTTTAGCTTGGTTTCTATTGAAACTTCAATATTTTGCACCAAAAATGAATCTAAGAGAAATATTTGTTTTCAAAGTCCAATGGCCATAAAAGTATATTTTGGTCGAGGTTGTGATTGTTAAAGAAATATTTACTGCAGTTCGGTGTTACATAATTATAAAGGTCTTTTAAAAGTCAATATTTTAAAAGTTTGAATTTTTTTGGTTTTGTTTTAAGTTGGCGGCCGTAAACGATTTTGGTATTTGGTTTTTGTATTTTTGTTTTACTCAGAACTGACAGTTTTACCAAACTTTGCTTATAATATAATAATATATATAAAATTCAATGTATGTCTGTTTGTACGTTTGTCTGTTTGTATGTTTGTCCTTCATGCGTTACAAAACCGTCCATCCGATTGCTTTGAAATTTTTCATAGTAACACAGGTTAACCCTGGGAAGGTTTTAGGCCATTTATCAAAGTCCTAGGACATTAGGGCTACGCCCCAGAGGCCCTCAAAGTTGCAATGTTAATCTTATGGAAGGTCAATCTTAAGGAAGAAGAAGAAATATTTCTTTTGATTTTATCAGGGGCACAAAAAACAGCTGTTCGTATGAAAAGGTTAAAACAGCTGATTTTGATCAACAGCAGATTTTGATCAACAACTGATTTGGATCAAAAACTGAATATAATTATAGGTTAGGTAAATCAAGCAATGAGCAGAATTCCATTATAATTTACATCGGCCCTCAGGGATACGAATTACAGTCTTTCAAAGTTTCAAATTAAGCAATAGCGAAAAAATATTTTACTAGTTTACGGTACAATAGAATCACCATGTCCCATTGACGACCTGAAATCACGTAGCCTCAATTTGTATAATAAGTTTATAAATAACTTAACTTAGTGAATCCTTAGCCAGATGTATTTTGTTTACCACAAAAATATGTTAAACATATAATTTAAATTCTGTTTGGCTGCTCTGATTATTTCATTTGGAGTAGAATATGGGTTTTATAAATGATTTAAAGTGCTGTCACCAACAAAGCGCAGATTTTGAGGGGACTTTAACTAATTGATATCTACAGAGCACGTCTAATTAAGCTAAAAATATAATTTTATTGATAATACTAAAACAAATATTGTACATATTCAGTTAATAACAAGTTTAAGGTAAGTAATCCATGATGGCGGTATTTTCCGTTGCCGCCCCACTCCAGGGGACTGTTAGTGTGTTTAATAGGAAGCCAGAACTGAGATTTTAATGAAGAAAAAAATTCGAATTCAATCAAAAAATAAAATTCAATGTTATTTAAAATCTTTTTTTAACTTGACTACAAGTATACAGAGCGGAGCTTACTGAATGAATGCATATTTTCTATAGGCCTTCTTTTAACCACTGAGCTGCACTTATTTTCTAAAGAGAACTTTCCAGCCAGCATAGCCTACAATTTTTAAGAAAATAAGGCTGAATAATATCTTGTATTATTTTTATTTTTATATTGATAAGTTTTAGATATAAGTATAAATAATGTCTTTTCGTAGTTTTTACACTTTAAAAAACATAAATTTAATGGAATTTAAAAAATTCAGTTAATTTATGTGTTTAAAATTGCGTTTTACATTTATAAATATTTGCTGAGATTTTTAAAATAACTTGTAAGTA
>JAGFPH010002802.1:8296-20684 GCA_018207615.1 Philaenus spumarius
GAATTAGGCTGTTTTTGCAACAAAGTAATATAGTTTGTCTGGAATTAATGAACAAATTAACTTTATAAAGAAAGTCTAAGGATGATTATAAAAAAAGTCAATCTAATTCATCTAATCATAGAAGGTTTATTAACTTAATATTAGAAAATTAAAATTGCTAAACTAAACAAAATACAATCTTTCAATATTTTGGCCAAAACAACCAAAGTCCTAGAGAATGTGGTTGTTTTAGTGAGGGTGTTCTGGACCATGGTTGTTTTTGTAAACAGCTGCATTTTCTTGCCTTCATATATATGTATATAAAAGCCAAATCCACTGACCCACATTTCTCAAAAACTCCTGAACGGATTGGAACTAAATTTGGTATGTATCTTCCTCTAGGACCATAGGTGATCACTAAGAAAGGTTTTCAAAAAATTCAAAATTTTAGGGGGTTTGGGGGGGGGTCACAGTTACTAAATCACGATTTCTAAAACTACAGAACGGATTGGAATGAAATTTCGTATGTAGCTTCCTCTAGAGCCGTAGGTGCTGATAAGAAAGGGTTTAATAAAAAAAAAATGAAATCTTAGGGGGGGGGGTCAAAGTTACTAAAAAAAACCACCTAACGGATTGGAATGAAATTTTGTATGTATCTTCCGTTAGGACCCTAGGTGCTCGCTAAGAAAGTTTTTAAAAAAATTCAAAATTTGAGGGGATTTGGGGGAGTCAAAGTTACTAAATCACGATTTCTCTAAAACTACCGAACGGTTTGAAATGAAACTTGGTATGTAGGCCTAGCTTCTAGGGCCATAGGTGCTCGCTAAGAAAGGGTTTAACAAATTCGTAATTTTAGGGGGGTTTGGGGGGTCAAAGTTACTAAATCACGATTTCTCTAAAACTACTGAACGGATTGGAATGAAATTTGGTATGTAGCTTCCTCTAGAGCCGTAGGTGCTCGGGAAGAAAGGTTTTTAAAAAAATCAAAATTTTAGGAGGGGTCAAAGTTACTAAACATCCCCATAAGAAATACATAGTGTAACATATTTATTGATATATATTTTTTGTTAATATACATTTAACTTTGATTTGTCTATCCGTGCAAAGCCGGATCGGGCCAGCTAGTAACTGTATAAATAAGGCAGTTTGTGCTATATGAGTTAGTAGGCCTACACCAAGTTGGACTTTGTTATCTATTATTGTCTAAAAATGCACATTTTTGGAATGGTTGTTTTTGTGAAAACCTCTTTTATATATTTCATGTATTGGTTAAATTGTATCTGATCCGACAGGCGAGTGATACTTAAAAGAGATCAGTTTGTGCTTATAAGGTACGGAACGCTAAAAGCCATTTAAAAAAAATGTAAGCCTACTTAGATTAATTTAAATAAACTTAAATCAGGAGATTAACTTATAAACCTGTTTCTAGTATATTTTCAAAACGTATCTTTATAAAATGCCCATTACAATATGCACTGAAACTTACTACATGTAAATGCTTATTTTCAGGATTTTTAGCAGATTTTTAGAAGCTTCAGATAGAAAGTTAAAGGGACTAACACATTAAGAGCTAAAATGTTGTACTGAGGTGTTAAAAATAAATAGTATATTTATTTAATTAATATGTTAAATTATACCAATCCATATAGTTGAAAAAAACATGTTTTTCTATTCGCCTTCCATGTTTTCCAAAATAGGTCGTAAAATGAAAAAGGTAAGAGGATGTAACATACGGTACAGTTGTGCGCGTTGGGGAAACAACAAATAGCAGTAGTAAACAACAGACCCTGTTCTGTTTGAACTGTTACGCTTTTACAAGATGTGAGAGTTGGTAGGGTTACGCGCATGCGCTAACAGTGAGAGTACAACAGCCGGGGTCATGAATTATTCATGGTCATGCGTACGCTGCGACCCACGTGCTCATTCATAGCGAGCTAAACATAAACAGAAGTTGGCTGTCTTTCCTTCTGTCCACTCCGACTACTGTAGGCCTCAGTCTACACACCTATGTGTTAATTTATCAATTACACAAGCGTTGTAAGACTTTAGCTGGTTCACTGATCATGCGCAATAGAGTTCAGCAATTTGGATAATATTCAAAGTTTACATAGTACGAATAGAAACTAAACAGATTTATTTGTTATCGATTGATAGTTATGTATGTAAAATTAATGTTAACCACAGAAAATATTTTAAACTGATTTATGAAAGGGCTTATAAAATGATGCCTTGTAAAAACTATAGGAATTAATGTGGTTGGATTCTTTACGAATAGCTGCCTCATGTTTTTGAATACTTTGAACTACCCAATGCTGATTTAATTACATTATTAGCGAATTTCCATAGGAAAAAAGAGCTATTACAATGGCCCTTATGGTAAGACCCAAATGAGCACCGATCATGTTCCCCAGAACAAGATTTGGGGTCATTAAAAATCATATATGTATATGTATATATGTGTCCGCACTCTAGCAGCCGCATTTTAAGTCCGATTTGGTTCAAATTTGGTACACATGTTGGTTGTCTATGTCGCTCGGACGAGTTCGTTAGCCAAAACAAATCCAACAATCGGAAGCACGGTTTTTTGACTGGAAGTAACTATTTTTTTAGATTTTTCCTACGACAGTGAATTTGTTTTTGAGATTTTCCTACAAATATAAATGTAGGATGTTATGCTGCATATTTTGTTTTTTTACGCGACCTTATAACTCGCTTGGTTCCCCCAAAATCGATCAAAACGTAAAATACCATAGAAATAGGCTACCCGGCTCAAAGCCATGTGGTGGATTCTACCGTGGGGTTAGCGTGTGAAGCACGCAATGCATTTTGTATTGAAGATACTCCCAATACGGGGGTTAGCGTGTGAAGCACGCAATGCATTTTGTATTGAAGGTACTCCCAATACGGGGGTTGGCGTGCGAAGCACGCAATGCTTTGTGTGTTGAAGACACTCCCAATATGCAAACCATTTTGCAGCTATTCAGCACCGTCGTGAATAGACCTATTTCCCAAATTGTTGGTTAAAACCCTAAAACCTATAGACCTATAAACTTAATTTTGGAAATTTGCTCAACTCACGTCAGCGGTTCAGCTGCGTGGTCGAATTATTTTGTATATATTTATTTAGGGATTCTCTATACTAATATTATAAAGAGGTAAAATTTGTTCTTTTGTTTGTTTGTATGTAGGGGGTAATCTCTGGAACTACTGTACCGTTTGAAAAAAAGTTGTTTTACTAATAAAAAGCTACACTATCCCTGAGTAACATAGGCTATAATTAATTTTGATAAAAACATTTTTTATTTCAATAATTGTGTAAATTTAGCCGGAAAAAATTCTTAGGTTAGATTAGACTGATGAAGCAATACAACACATATTTCTTGAATGTATTTAAATTCGTTACCACAGCAACCAATTGAATAAAATAACTGATAAAACAGCTGTTTGCTCTAATATTTCCATTAACAGCTGATTTTAAACTTTGAAGCAATTATTTGTATTTCTAACTTTTAGGTTAGGTTTTTATTAAAGTGTAGACCTGAGCCTTGCTGGTTCTTTTATCCTTTTAGAGCTGGGGGAGCGTGGCCCTCCTCTACCCCCGGGTATGGATGCCCATTATTAAATTGTAAAACCTAAAATCAATTCCCGTATACTTCCCTTGATGTATTGTCGGCGTATATTTATAAGCACTAGCCTAAAAACCGTCATAACACCTACATACCGTAGTTTTAGGAATTCACTTTCAATATTTGCACATGCACACACACTATTTAAGTGATCGTCACATATCTGCAATCTGAAACTGCGTTGTCAAGAGTTTTACTTCTGTTCATGACTTCAAAACATTTTTAATGTCAACAAATTGGGGCTGAGCTTTTATTAGCTGAAATATCCCTACCGGCTTTATAATGAACCTTTTCCCAATTCCCTTTAAACAATACAGTGTGTATTATTCGCAAAAAATTCCCCTTCAGTTGCTATACTGGATAAGTTTTTATCCAAAATATCAAAAGACCGAATGTACTGCTTTTGTACTACTACTAGTGATGGGCAACACGGTTCTAATCATTGGAATCATTTAAAACGACCCACTTAAATAAACGAATAATGAATCGGTTCATTTCGTTCATTTGATTGATTCAAGTTATCATTTCCGCAACCCACTCGTTTATCTGGGTTCACGCCTTTCCTCCCTCTTGCCTTTATGTCTATCTGATCTATAATATAAACTACTACTATCACTGATTAGTTACTTGTTATTCTAAGTTGTATCACAGTGTAGAGTACAAAGACTAGTGTCAATTTTTGTTTTGATATTGTAAAGTACGCGGGAGGTTCTACGTATAATATCAGTAAAACATTTTTATTTTTCTAGCTTTATTTTTATACTTATCTTCACATACAGAGTGTCCAGTAATTACGGGATCAAACTTCGGGAAATGGTTCTATCGGTCAAAACAAGAAAAAAAGTTCATATAAACATAGGCGCGAAAACGCTTCGTTTTCCAGATATCCGCCATTTTGTTTTTTGTACAAAATAAATCAGAACTAGAGAACGGTTTGACTGATTGAGTTCAAACTTGGCATGATGTTTAACCTAACAATCATCTATCTCAAGAAAAATAAGCGATTAAATCCAATCATGCGTTTCAAAATGGCGGCCGTTTGAAAATGTCGAACCTATATTACTAAAAAAATGGCAAGACACTTTTTTGTAGTCCTTTTGATTCCCTATCGAATTGTGTAACCGTCAAAACAATTGGATGAATGATAATAGTTATAAACAAACACGAGTGTCTTCTTTATACTGCAGTAGTCTATAGATACATACGCCACAATACATATTTAATAACATGCGCTTGGCATATAAACAAACTTCCTGTTATAATTCTCATGTTGAGGACGGATGAAGAGATTACATAGAGTGAGGTTAGGTTAGGGACGGAAGTACGGTGTTTGACCAGGGAATGTCTAAACAGGTGTAAGCAGAGCTATGGTTTACACGCATCACTTCGCAGCTGACTGTACTGCTAATGGCTCTGATTTACGAAAGGTTCGATATTAGATAACCGCCAAATCGGCTTTGGAGGTCCAACCAAGTTTATTTTAGAGAAAAACTGTCACGTGATTGTCGTTGGTTAAACCTGAGCGGCCATCATCGTCTGTAAATTTAACAATTGAAACAAACATTCACTAACACGAGTACATCACATAATTCACGACACGCTCCTAAAAATCGTTAAGAAAAAACATGTATACAGTATTACCAATCACATTCAATCTACACAGAAGCCCCAAACACCATATCAATGGTCTGGTTATCATCACCCATTATCGTCTGAATGCAATTCGGTAGGAGAAACAGTAATAACTGGTAATAGTATTATAGTGTGAATAAATAGCAATAGTGTTATTGTATAATAATTTGAATAATTAGCAACATTAATATAGTATACATAAATAGCAATAGTATTATAATATGAATATTTATACCTACAATATACATAAATAGCAATAGCATTATTGTATAGTAAATAATCTCTTATATATAAAATTCTCGTGTCACAATGTTCGTTCCCGTACTCCTCCGAAACGGCTTGACCGATTCTCATGAAATTTTGTGAGTATGTTGAGTAGGTCTGAGAATCGGCTAACATCTATTTTTCATACCCCTTAGTGATAAGGGCTACGCCCCAGTGGCCCTCAAAGTTTCAATGTTAATCTTATGGAAGGTCAATCTTAAGGAAGAAGAAGAAAGATTTCTTTAGACTTTATCATGGGCACAAAAAACAGCTGTTCGTATGAAAAGCTTAAAACAGCTGATTTTGATCAACAACTGATTTGGATCAAAAACTGAATATAATTTTAGGTTAGGCCTACAAATGAACATTTTTTTTTTACAATGAACTAAAACACTTGGGCTAATTATTAGTATCAGGTTGATTTGTCTATCCGTGCAAAGCCGAGTCGAATTTGAATAATTAGCAACAGTATTATATTATAAATAAATGGCAATACTATTATAATATGATTAAATAGCAATACTAGTATAGTATACATTAATAGCAATAGTATTATAGTATAAACGAATAGTAATATTATTATAGTATGAATAAATAGCATTGGTATTAAAATATAAATAAATTGTAATAGTATAAATTAATAGCGATAGTATTCTATTATGAATAAATAGCAATTAGTAGTATCGTATAAATAATAGCAATAGTATTATATTATGAATAAATAATAATAGTAGTATAGTACAAATAAATATCAATTGTAGTATAGTATAAATAACAAGAATAGTACATATATTATGAATAAATAGCAATAGTATATTGTATAAGTAATAGCAATACTATTATATTATTAATACATAGTAATAGTAGTATAGTATAAATAAAGAGCAATAATTGTAGTAGGCCTATAGTATAAATAACAAGAATAGTATTATATTATGAATAAATACCTGTAGTAGTATAACATAAATATATAGCAATAGTATTATAATATGAATAAATACCTATAGTATACAAACATAGCAATAGTATTATAGTGTAAACACATAGTAATAGTATTATAGTATGAATAAATAGCAATAGTATTATATAATATAAATAAATAGCAGTAGCACTATAGAATTATTATCTTTTTATTTATATCTTCTGGAAATTAATTTCTGCCAATATTGATAACAGAAATATATTAGTACGTGTATTTTAAATGCACCTATAGTAATAAAATATTGTTCAATAGTGAATTGAAATAAAATGTAACTTTTGCAAGATTCCTCGTTCCGAGGCAGCCCCTTCAAAAATTTCATTTTCATAAATTCCAATTATTGCGTCATTAAAAATTTCACAAAAATCTTCATCGCAGTTTGACATTATTATCTCTTTTTTAACACTTCTTAATACCTGGTCTCACACGCCCTCACAACAGACTGGCTGTCAGTATTTTTACTGTCGCGCTAATAAGGTGTTTTATTAATACAGAAAGTTCATTCATTTCTCTTTGTGTAATCATTATAACAGTGTGTCGTACACACAGTAGTGTACTATACAGTATTTTTTTATTTTTCGTTTTTGTTAACTATAATGTTCAAGTGAACTTTTAATTATGTACTGTACTGTAATTGAGAGTTACAAGTGCAATCGTGTTAGCCATACAGTGTACGTGCAGGTTCTTCTAAATCATAATATATATAAGTAGTCTTACATAATATATTGTAATTACATTACTGCTTGTACTGTTTAACCACTTTAACTAATTAAAGGGCATATATTTTTTAGACTAAATGGCATTTTCTTGGTTATTTTCATAAATCCGAACAAATTGATAATCCGAACTCCCTCGGTCCCAATTAGTTCGGAATTTCGACGCTCTAATGTATTCATATATTAATCATAACGCGACAGTATTATCTGTGTACACGGTTAAATGTATTTATTTTCTAACTTTTGGCAAATATATTTTGGTCACGCTTAAACACTTTTCAATATCTCAATGTGAATAGAGTAGTTTCTTTATGTCTACGTCTTTTCCGTCCCACCCAGGGCTCTATAACAAGGGCTAAACCGTTTCTTTGATCTCGGCACTGTGCCGCCAGTTTCACTCTGACGTCACCATGCTGATACACGCTAGCTGTTAATATTTCAGTAATGTGTGCGCAGTCGTTAACTCGCTGTTGTAACTCGATGGAAAGGCTTCAGTAAAATAAAATTTAGATATTCTTAATCTACATAAAGTACGGATTCTAACAGTATAAAAAACTTTTATTTTAACAGGTATTTCGAATTTTAATAATTGAAATTATTTGAGAATTATCACTGACTGACATGAAAAAGTTACTAAGCGAAGAAATTTTTTATTTTTGGGTTATAAACAAACTTCCAGCGGGAAAGTTGTAGCCAATGAATTGATCTAAACTATCCAATTCACCGATTTGTGATAAAACGATTACATCATTATGAAATCGTTTTTTAAATGAGCGCGAGGAGGTGCCGCGCCGTGACTCCTGAAGTACAGTTGTGTGATACGGGAATAACGTTTATGTACATATTGTTATTTTAAGGTAATATAGTAAATCACTTGTCCCCAGGTAATTATGCCAGCTAGAAAAAAGTAACCATTTTATTTTAACATAAACTAATTATAATTTATAATTAATATTTATTTGATATTATTGAAGAAACATTTAAGTACTCCGCAAATTAGACAACAATGAACAAATTATTTAAAAGACAGCATATTTCTTTGTTATAAAGCAATTATTTTAATTAAATATGAAGCTAATTTTTTTACGAAATTACGATTTTCTTTTTCCATCATTGATCTCTAATTTTATTTCTTTGAATGTACGTAATAATGATATTATTTTTTAAACGTTAACCTCCAACTTAACTTTTTGTGTTCATTTCAATAATATCAAATTTTAATTATAAATTATAATTAGTTTATGATAAAATAAAATGCTTACTTTTTATCTAGCTGGCATAATTACCTGGGGACAAGTGATTTACTATATTACCTTAAAATAACAATATGTACATAAACGTTATTCCCGTATCACACAACTGTACTTCAGGAGTCACGGCGCGGCACCTCCTCGCGCTCATTTAAAAAACGATTTCATAATGATGTAATCGTTTTATCACAAATCGGTGAATTGGATAGTTTAGATCAATTCATTGGCTACAACTTTCCCGCTGGAAGTTTGTTTATAACCCAAAAATAAAAAATTTCCTCGCTTAGTAACTTTTTCATGTCAGTCTGTGATAATTCTCAAATATTTTCAATTATTAAAATTCGAAATACCTGTTAAAATAAAAATTTTTTATACTGCTAGAATCCGTACTTTATGTAGATTAAGAATATTACTGAATTTTATTTTACTGAAGCCTTTCCATCGAGTTACAACAGCGAGTTAACGACTGCGCACACATTACTGAAATATTACCAGCTAGCGTGTATCAGCATGGTGACGTCATAGGCGATCGATACTGGGTCACGGTAAATGATCAAAATGGTATAGCCCTTGTTATAGAGCCCTGGTCCCACCTGGCTGTTGCCTTGTCTATAAAACCTGCGAGTACAACGTTAGAACGGCCGCAGTACAGTCCAGAATTTCACGTTACAAATAAATTATATTACTAAACATTTCTACAACCGAAAGGGCAGAGTTACAGAACGTTCTATTACACGCCCCGACAACCGGCATTAAAAGTCCAGATGATGAACTACACAGGATTATGCAGCAGTCGGCAAACGTGGTAGCCATATGTTGCTCGTCTCCGTTGATTTATGCGTAGCATCAGCAACACTTGAGAGTAATTTTCTATAGGAATATTCATTAAGTGCTTCTTTAGTCGAGAGACAATAGACTTTGTGACTCCACTTAATCAGCTGTTTACAGCGACCAATTACCTCCATTGTATGCTTCGACTTGCAGCGTGTTAATATGCAATGGCTACTGTGTTCACAATGTCAGAAAACACACCCAAACTCAACGTTTTAACCTGTAATAACATTGCAGATGCGCAGACACCTTGATTCAATAACTCAAACCCAGACAGTCGAATAACCTCTTCAAATATTCATCTCGTACTCTTTTATTATCCCAGCCCAAGTTTCCACTTGAGCTTATGGACAAATTTGCCATAAAATATGACACCTACTGTTTTCTGCGTCTCAAGGTCGACTAATATTACTTCGGCTCGTATTAAAATGCTGAAGTATTGAAATCATTCGTAAATTTTGGTGTGTCTGTCTGTTAACACGATACGTGCCCTAACAGACGTCGTAGAAAACTTCTGTTGGTGCCAAAATCTTCGTAATTTTATTTTGGATAGTTGGAAAGCTTTTGAGTCGTAGCGCGTCCGGGTCACGTTTTTGGGTAAAAATGTTGAAAATTCAGTGTGGGGAATCTTTTTGTATGTTTTTGGGTATGGGAAACCCGATTTTGACAGTTATTAAAAAAAAAAAAAACACACGAGCCGAAATTTCGAAAAAGTGTTCCATCTTTTCATCCTGTTTAAATTGATCTTAAAAACGTTAAAAAAAGAGCAAAGACAATTTGAACGAATCACCAGATGAATCAATTGACACGCTTGAAAAATAAACGACTCGTTTGGTAAACAGAACGAAATCTTCGTTTCAAATATACATAACCAAATAGGTTCGGCTACGATTCCTTCCTATCCTTATCAAACACAATTGGTTCAATTTTAAAGTTTTGTATAAAGTAAAATCACCTTAGTATTAATTTAAAGTACCTGGGCGACCGAGCATTACTCGGTATTTTTGTTAATTGTGTTTTTTTTTATAGGAAAATGTATGTAAATACAAATCAGGTAAGTACTGTTTTGTAGGCCTACTCATAACTCGCGAAATATTAGCACGGGTCAGCTGATTTCAAGCTTAAAACAATTATAACCTTTAAGAAAAAAAAAAAAGAAAAAAAAAAATTTATAGGAGACAGCTGATGGAAATATTATAGGAAACAGCTGATGTTTGTCATATGTATCCTATTGATTTTAAATTACATAACCCCAATGTTAAAAATTTTCAATTTTCAAATGAGTTTTTCAGAAAAATACGAGTTTTCCTGAGGTAGTGGTTTTCACCAATCGATTTTTTAGTCCCAAAAGCCTCTAATCCCAAAGTTTCAGCAAAATCCTTCCGCTGGATCTCGAGATTGCTCGTACAAACACACAAACAAACCAACCAACAAACAAACAAACAGACATTGCTCGTATTAGAGTATAGGATTTTACATTGCTGAGTTTGTATTTCCATTTCTTTTATTGATTTTTTTTAACATTTTCAGTGGCACGCCCGTATATATACATTTGTGCTATTATAAACGTCTCACGAATACAAACCATACAGACTCACTTAATAAGAACCGAGAAAACTTGTTGTAACCGCTCCTAGATGGTGCTGCTAAACTATATTTTCCTTTACACGTAATATTTAAACCGATAGTAAAGTAACTGAAGTATTGTTAATTTGTCAGTTTTCTTTAATCAAGCCGCAGCCTAGTGGATAACGTTGCGTCTTCCTGATCAGAAGATGCCGGGTTCGAATCTAGGGTAGGAGACTTAATCTAATCATATCTATCTGGTCTCCGGCTGGGGCTGTTTTGCATAAAAAAAAAATTAAAAAAAATTAACATTTGATTTCTTGTTTTTAGGACAAGTAAATAACCATCGGACCCTACACGATAAAATAGCAACGATAACAAAAATAATTAATACAGCAGACCCAATATACAGGGTGATTCAGAACTATGCGGCAATCTCTCGAAAGCTCATTCTATAGCTAAAAGTAAATTAAAAAAACTTCCTATAAACATATGCCCTAAAACGCTTTCGTTTTCCAGATATGCGCCACTTTATTTTCGTACAAAATAATTCATATCTAGAGAAATGTTTGAACGATTGAGTTCAAACTTGGCATGAAGTTCAACAAATAAGCGATTATATCCAATAGGCGCTTCAAAATGGCGGCTGTTGGAAAATTTCAAATCCAAATTACTCAAAAACTGCACATTTTAACCAAAAAAATCAAGACACCTTTTTTGTAGCCCTTTTGATTCCCTATCGGATTGTCTCACAGTCAAAACAATCGGATGAAGGATAGTAGTCAAGTTATGTGTAATAATTGGTTTGTTACACCATATACCACAGGCATGCTATACCACCAACAATATTGTATGTACAAAAGCTGTTATTATATTTAACTTATATAAGTTTAAAATTTTACTTTCTCACTATACTATAGTATAGAGAAAGTATAGTGATCGCAAAAAAAATCGATGTTGAGATTTTTGTGGAAATATCCGTTTTGGGACCAACTGAGTACAAAAAAGTGGTTTTTACAAAATGTCTGTCTGTATGTATGTCTGTATGTATACAAAGCTAGAGAGAAAACTATTCGATCGATTTCAACCAAATTTGCACCAGACATGTCAATTAGGCCTTTATAGATGCACGAAAAAGGGTTTTGACAAATTTTGAAAAACACCCCCTTTTTGGCCAAAAAATCTCCAAAAAATCAGTTATTTTTTTTATAAAAAAACGGCTTTAACGATTTTGATAAAATTTGGCTTATTTGTAGCCTTTAATGTGCCCTTCCATATGCAAAAACCCGCATCTTTCTAAAAATTCTCGTTTTGCTAATAATAATAACTGATTTTTAAGGGTTTTTTAGCCATAAAGGTTGTTGTTTTTCAAAATTTTTCAAAACCTTTTTACGTGCATCTATAAAGACCTAATTGACTTGTTTGGTGCAAATTTGTTCGAAATCGATCGAATAGTTTTCTCTCTAGATAATAATAATAATATTTATTAGTTAATCTCCAACTTTAATAAAAAAAACTCTCCTACCCCACCCTACAAGTCACAGT
>JAGFPH010002802.1:28610-56149 GCA_018207615.1 Philaenus spumarius
TTACAGAAGTATGTTGAATTCTGTAACCTTCTTTACAGAAGTATGTTAAATTCTATAACCTTCTTTACTTGTGTATGCGAAATTCTGAAACATTCTTTACCCCAGGCAGCATGAACACAAAGGCTATCATCAGGTTTGATTTTTGTCAAGATGTTTTTAGTAATTTTGATATCACCTCAAAACAATCACGACAAATTCTTGCTAGCTACAACAAGACGATTGAGGACCTTCGACAGTTTGCTTCTTTAACACCGTGTATATTATTGATTGCAGCCAAGAAAGAACTTTGGCAAAAGGTCACCTTTGTCCTAACGTCGTGACAATAGCCATCTGGAACTCCGCGGGGGTGAGCACTGCAAAGCCATTTATATCTACCTGTCATTAAACAGTGTCGCTCTTCTCTGACCTTTAATTTGGAGCTGTGCAATTGTCAGATTACATACAATAAATAAATAGTGTTACATCAGTATTGTATGCTCTCAATTTCGATGGAAATTATTTATTCCTCATGATATTTTCAAGCGTGCCACCATATTGATATTATACCAAAGTTTAAACTGGGTATTTCACCAATTGATGTGGGCAATAAAAAACATTTTTACTTTCTCATTATACTATAGTATAGAGAAAGTATAGTGATCGCAAAAAAATCGATGTTGAAATTTTTGTGGAAATATCCGTTTTGGGACCCCCTGAGTTCAAAAAAGTGGTTTTTACAAAATGTCTGTATGTATACAGAGCTAGAGCGAAAACTATTCTATCGATTTCAAACAAATTTGCATCAGACATGTCAATTAGGCCTGTATAGATGCACGAAAAATGGTTTTGAAAAGTTTTGAAAAACAACCCCCTTTTTGGCAAAACAAAACCCAAAAAATCAGTTATTATTTTTTATAAAAAAACGGTTCTAACGATTTTGATAAAATTTGCCTTATTTGTAGCCTTAATGTACCCTACCATATGCAAAATACCGCATCTTTCTAAAAACACTCATTTAGCTAATAATAATAATTGATTTTTAGGGGTTGTTTTAAAAAAAATTCAAAACCTTTTTTCGTGAATCTATACTGGCCTAATTAACGTGTTTGGTGCAATTTTTTTCGAAATCGATCTAATAGTTTTCTCTCTAGATAATAATAATAATATTTATTAGTTAATCTCCTACTTTAATAAATCACCTCTCCTACCCCACCTACAATTATGAAGTCACAGTGAATCTGTTTAATAATTTAAATATGTTTGTGAGAAAGTATGTGCCAGTTCCTGGTACCGTTTATTTTAAATGCTGCCATTTTAAATATGGCGTCCAACTTTTAAATATCTTTCTGAATCCATAATTTTTTTATTCCGTTTTTGGATTCTAGACATAATTTCAAAATTGTTTTAAAGTGAAAACTTCTTTAGGCGCTTTGGGAGATTTTTGGATGGGTAAAATCTTATGAGTCTCGTCACCGCCATGCTAATGTTAACAGTAATGTTAGCAGCTAAAAGTACGACGTGTTGCCAGTAATGAAAGTATATATTATACTATATACAGAGTGTTCATAAAATCACTTCAACCACCTCATTATTTTTGTTACTAAAAATAAGTTAACACAATTTCGTATATGTCTTGTGCTGCATAACAGGACATATTTTTTGACATATCTGACCCTCTATGGTTTTTTGGGGGGTAATGGGACTAAATATTTCAAATATAAAGGTAGGGCATGTAATACACCGTTGAAAAACTTATTAAAAGAGAAACACAGTGGTGCAAACTAGAGATTAATATCTTACTTCGTTTCAAAGTAATGGACAATCAAAATTCTGGAAAATAAGATACAACCTACTTATTCCTAATATCATCAAATTAATGACCTGCTTTTATGTTATGATAGCAATATCATTTTCCAGAACTTTGATTGTTCATTGCTCTGAAACGAAGTGAGATACTAAGCTCTAGTTTGCGACATTCTGTTTCTCTTTGAATAAGCTTTTCAATGGTGCATTACATGACCTACCATTATATTTGAAATTTGTTACCCCCTAGCCCCCTCAAGCCCCCAAAAATCATAAAGGTTCAGATATGTCAAAAATGTGTCCTGTTATGCAACACAAGATGTATACAAAGTTTTGTCAACTTATTTTCAATAACAAAAATAATAAAGGGGGTTAAAGGGACTTTGTGTATATAAAAATTAATGAATTTTATGTATCGTCTCCAAATGGTCTGAAACGAAGTCCTACCCTCTTCCGACTAACTGTTTTCAAGTTTGGTAGAGTGTAAAATCTCTTTATTTTTTTCAAAAATTCGTCTAATAAGTTATATTTAAAAATATTTCTTCACTTTTAATCCGATCATTTTTTGTGTGTAAACACGTTGTTTGCAGTTTCTGGAAATATATACATGGATCAATGTCATGAAAACGATCCGGATATTTAGCGTGTGATAAATACGTCCAGTTTACTGTCCTGGTTTAGCTTTAAGAGAACGCCTGCAAAATTGTGTCTAGACTTCACGCAATACTGTAGAGCATTGGTATTGCATACGTAGCCCCGTTCATGTGTTATTGTGACTAAATTAGGTACTTTAAGGGGGCGCTACCCTGTCCGCCATATTGAATCTGATTCCCATAAGAACAATGCTACAGAATAAGTAATTTTTTCCCGTTAAATCGTGGAATAAATTTAAAAATTTGGTTTCATTTTGAAGTACTGTCATATGCGGATGTTGATTGCCGAATACATTTTCAAAAACCGTGTTATTGTTTTCATAAACATATGATATAAATAGTAAAAAATAGTAAACTTTATTAATTTTTTACTCAGTTGCAAAAAGAGATATTGCAAAAAACCTTAGCAATCAACACCCACAATCTATTGGACTTTAAGAAAAAAAATATAGCTTTCGTTTTTTGACAAAAACAACAAAAAAAAAGTGCTTAATAGTGAAGGTATGTTTTGGTTATTTAACATTGAAATTGGTACATAACTTCGCCATTTTGAATGTAGAGAGCCGAGCCTTAACTCTTAACTAAAATAGCGTAACGTTCCGATGATCCTTTACCAAATTTCACTTTTTATTTATTTACATGACGGGCCATACAAGGTACCCAGTGAAGACAGGAGAACGCAACGAACTGTGGGTTTGACCGTGTATTGGGCGTATCGAAATTAAAATTAAAAAATACAGAGTACCTGTAAAATAACAAAAAACCTTTTTTTTAAATTTAAAAAATATAACATGCTTCTTATTAAAGAAGAGGTACATTTTCTTCAAACAAAAATTTCAAAAGTATTATCCTTCGTTGATATATTACTTGATTTAAACTACTATATTAAATAGTATTAAATTACATGTTTTGCGCTATTCTTTCAATTTCTGAATGATCGACATCAATTTGTTCTAGAAAGTAATGTAGGTGTTATGTTTACGGCTTTGGGCATTTTTCTAATGCCTTGGTATTTTTGTATGTAATTACACTAGACGACTCGCTTCGCTCTCCAACCCCCGCGGCGAAATAAATGCAAACATGTCCTTCTGTACACTGATACTTTCACGGAAATGTCGATTGATTAGGACAGTGGCACTTGGATTGGGATAGGGGAGTAGCGGTGACTTTTGTCCTGACGCATACCAGTAGAGCCAGAGTTTTTGCGCAGAAAATTCAGGAGCACATTCTGCATGTAAAAGTAAAGAAAAAAAGTTAAACATAGGTCCGGAAATGCTTCGATTTCCAGATATCCGCCATTTCGTTTTTTTACCAAATAATTCATATCTAGAGAAATGTTGGACTGATTGAGTTCAAACTTGGCATGAAGTTTAACCTAACAATGATATATCGCAAGAAACATACGCGATTATATCCAATCATGCATTTCAAAAAGGCGGCTGTTTGAAAATTTCTAGCCTAAATGACTCAAAAACCGTACATTTTAACAAAACATTTCAAGAGACCTTTTTTGTAGCCATTTTGATTCCTTATCAGATGGTGTTGCTTTCAAAACAATCGATGAAGGATTATAGCTAAGATAATAACAGCATACGTACATACAATATTGTTGTGTTTACTGTGTTGGTATAGGGTACCAATCATTACACATAACTTAACTATTATCCTTCATTCGATTGTTTTTTCCACTTACACCATCCGATTCGTAATCTAAAGGTCTAAAAAAAGGTGTCTTGACATTATTTGTTGAAATGTACGGTTTTTGAGTAATTTAGGTTCGAAATTTTCAAACAGCCACCATTTTGAAACGCGGCCACCAGTATAATCGCTTATTTCTCTTGATATAGATCATTATTAGGTTAAACTTAATTCCAAGTTTGAACTCAATCAGTCAAACGTTTCTCTGGATATGAAATATTTTGTAAAAATAAAATGGCGGGTATCTGGAAAACGAAGAGTTTTCGGGCCTATGTTTATGTAAATTTTGTTCTTTACTTTTACATGTAGAATGAGCTCCCGAAGTTTCTGCATATCTTCGTGAATCACACTGTTTAAGCGAAAACCCGAAAAAGGTACCTTTCCACCCCCTCGCCTCATGAAGCGGCAGGGGTAGGGGCGGGGACTTTTAGTATGTTTACCTCTTAAGTACCCCCAACAAATTTCCAAAGTCAAATGCTTCCCCCCTCTCCAGGTCCTCTAAACCCCCTTTTTGGTCATTCATTGACCGGACTGTTGACCAAAGAACAGACGTTGACTGTGACTAGACATGTTTTGCAAAGTTGAGTGTTCTGGAATCAATTAAAGCAAACCCTCCTACAACATGCATACTATGGCTCTATCACCCCTTGTGGAGGGTTTGTTAAATTATTTCATCTCGATAAATAGGGGCGCGACTGCCAGACAGTTCCGCGTATGCAGGTAGAAGGGTGGCGTCGGTTCAGTGTAGGGGTGGAATGTTTTGCGAATACTTAGCTGTTGTAACTGTAATAATAACAACACTGTAATCTGTCAGTGAATAACACTGATTAAACTGTCAGAATCTAAATTTACTTGACCTTATATTTGTTCAGCTGGAGTACAAATAATAATACAGTAATTAATTACGATATAAATAAGTACTGTATAACGTTCATTTCAGCCACTAATTCTCTTCAAAATCTATACAGGGTGTTTACAAACTCCCTGGAAAAATGTTGCGTATTTGTTCCTTAGGTCAAGACAATCAAAAAACGTCATATAAATATGGGTCTGAAATGCCTAGTTTTCATCCTAGTATAATAAATAAATTTTACAATCATGAGACATTTACTGAAATAAATATCATACAAAATTTGCACTAAACAACAATTAGCCGTGTACAGTTGTTACATAATTAGGTAAATGTCTCATTACTCAGTTATTTATTATCCGATTGTAGCAAATAAAGTATAGTTTTGTTCGTCTTAAAATTCTACATTTTTTATTACTGGTAAAAATTTTTTATAAAAATTACGGTTTTCGTGAAATTTAACATCAAAGATTTTAAATGGCCGCCATCTTGAAACTGTGTAAGATATCGTAACAAAATTGTATACACTTGTTTGACCTACCAAGGTACACGTTCGTGCCAAATTTGAAGTTTCTATCTAAAATAGTACTCAAGTTATAACATAATTTGTAAAAAACACAAACAGACGGACAGACAGAAAACTAGTAGGCATTTCAGACCCATATTTATGTGACGTTTTTTGATTGTCTTGGCCTAAGGAACAAATACACAAAATATTTCCAGGGAGTTTGTAAACACCCTGTATAATAAAAATTAAATGCTGTTAGTTGGTAAGCGCATGACGTGAGAACGGCTGGACCAATTTGGCTATTTTTTGTTTTGAAATATTCATAATAGTCCGAATTCGGTTTTTATGGAAAGAAGAATTTGAAAGGTTCCTGGAAAATTTTAAAATTCGTGAAAACTGAACATGCTTTTTTCGATGGGAGTTTTGTATGAACTCAAGACCTTAACTCACAAAAACAGCTGTTCGGATAAAAAGCTTATCAACACATGTTTGTTTACGTTTATTACCATAGCAACTTAGCAAAATTATAATCAGTTTATTATTCTTCAAAACCAACAACTTTTTTAGGTTAGATTGAAAAACTGAAAACACTCAAACAAAAATCAACGAAAAATGCTTACTGTATTATTATAATTCAATTCAAACATCGGTTGTTACATAAAATATCTATATACTTAAAGATAGAGATATGCTGTTTATAATATTGTTTAAATAAAATATATCTTATCTATGAATTGTTCAATACTTTTCAAATAGTATTTTCGCTTTCAAAAATAATAATAACAATTTATATTTATTTAACACCATGTATAACCATAAACATACATGAGTTTAAACATAGTTATATTGAAAACTAAACAAACAATCTGAATGAAACTAAAAGCCATTAAAAAATCACATTTTACTTTCTCACTATAGTCTATAAAAAAATATTTTGTAGGTTTTTTTAATTCTTTACAAATATCACAGTGAAAGTATCGTGATCCATTCTTAACATTTTATAGTATCAACTAAAACTCAAAAAAGTCCTAATTGTTATTTTTGTTTATAAAAATTGCGCAAAAGCTCATTGCCTGATAGTTTTTGTATTTTACGTACATAGTCACTGTGAATGTCGCTTGCTGTTAAATTTAATAACAAAACTAGGGGACCCGGCAATGCTTCGCTATTGCTTGATTTTAACAAACACAATTTAGTGAGTGTATTGAAAAAATAATTTTAAAGTGACTTGTTGTTAAAATAAGATTCTTATAATCAGGGCAGGGGTGGTAGAGCGCGTGTAAAACTTATGGGTGTTTAATGGTAATGCAATTTTAGTTGGCTTGCTATTCCATTTTAATTATTATTTAATTTTATTCCTGCAACAGCAATATTAAACATAACCTGCTTCAATCAAATAAATTACAACATAAACAAACCATGTTATGATAGTAAAACATGTGCTATTATAATCAGTTAATCTGTGCTGTTGTATCAGCTGTCCAATAGAACTCCAGATGATAAAAAAAAACATGTGCTGTTATAATCAGCTGATCTGTGCTATTCAGTTGATCAGTAAAAACAATGTTAATGAATTGCAAATATTTTAAATTCCATTTCTTAAATATTAAATAAAGGAATAGTAAAATTTTAAAGCAAATGGGCAAATATAGTGTTAATTACCTTTCACTAACCACAAACCGCATGTTAATCGGTC
The DNA here is from genome assembly GCA_018207615.1 of Philaenus spumarius. Taxonomy (NCBI): domain Eukaryota; kingdom Metazoa; phylum Arthropoda; class Insecta; order Hemiptera; family Aphrophoridae; genus Philaenus; species Philaenus spumarius. The sequence goes on from JAGFPH010002802.1 coordinate 35,798, forward strand.
CAATAGAACTCCAGATATCGCTTGGAATAGGCTTAAAATTTTACCCCATGTTAAATTGCCATAGGAGATTTTAATTTCCGTTTTTAGTAAATTTAGTGGGGTAATGGCTGAAATCTAAGCAAAATGGGCAAATATACAGACAATTACCTTTAATTTGGTACCAACTGCGTGTATATCGATAAGTAAAACTCGAGATCTCACTCGGATTACAAAAAATCTTTTCAAATTAACACTAGGGGAGACCCCTGCGTGCTCCGCACGCCAACCCCCCACTCCCCAACTCCCTGTTGGAACCCTAGCTAACCTGTGCGAAGTTTTTGCAACTAATGTAGGCCTAGTTGCTTGATTTAATAAGAGATTGATTTATTAAATTTACTAAAAAGACAATTTCATCATTGATTGATTTATTAAATTGATTTATTAATTTTATTTAAATTAATTTATTAAATTTACTAAAAAGACAATTTCATCATCACTAATTATCCGTTCACCTCCATAACTATTGAACTATAAACAGATTGATTTAATAAGAGATTGATTTATTAAATTTACTAAAAAGACAATTTCATCATTGATTGATTTATTAAATTGATTTATTAAATTTATTTAAATTGATTTATTAAATTTACTAAAAAGACAATTTCATCATCACTAATTATCCGTTCACCTCCATAACTATTGAACTATAAACAGAAAAACATAATTAAGCAACAGCAAAATTAAACATAACTTACTTCAATAAAGTAAATTACAACATAAACTAACCATGTCATGATAATAAAACATGTGCTGTTATAATCAGCTGATCTGTGCTATTATATATTTTTATGTCCAATAGAACTCCAGATGATAATAAGACATGTGCTGTTATAATCAGTTGATCAGTAAATACAATATTATTGAATAGAAAATATTTTAAATTACATTTTAAAAATATTAAATGATGGAATAGTAAAATTTTAAGTAAAATGGGCAAATATAGAGTTAATTACCTTTCATTTAACACAAACTTCATGTCAATCGGTCCAATAGAACTCGAGATCTCACTTGGAATAGGCCTAAAAATTTTCCCCATGTTAAATTGCCATAAGAGATTTTAATTTCCGTTTTTAGAAAATTTAGTGCTGTAATTACTAAAATCCAAGTAAAATGGGCACATATAGAGTTAATTACATTTCATTTAACACAAACCGCATGTCAATCGGACCAATAGAACTCGAGATCTCACTTGGAATAGGCTTAAACAATATTCCCATGTTAAATTGCCATAAGAGATTTTAATTTCAGTTTTTTGAAAATTTAGTGATGTAATTACTAAAATCCAAGTAAAATGGGCAAATATAGAGCTAATTACCTTTCATTTAACACAAATCGCATGTCAATCGGCCCAATAGAACTCGAGATCTCACTCGGATTACAAAAAACCTTTTCAAATTAATATATAGATTAGCCTTTTATTTTATTAATTAGCTCTATTGACTGGTCTATAAAGAAACCGTTATATCGATGAGCGTGGCAGGTAACGGCGTATAATGAAGGCGCAGTTTTTGCAAGGAAATGTCACTGCCATAGCGGGTGCCGATTGTTTACTGAACCCAACTTGAACTCACCGCCTTCTGGATTGTGCGACCGTTTATAATCGTCACTTCCGTTAAGCAGTTTTAAACAACCGTGAATATTTTGTCAAATTTATGTTGGATTGTTTCCTGGAATAACGGACGTAAGGATATTAATCACATTTTGTGACGTCTCGTATCCATGGTAGCAATCTGGTAGATGGTTTTAGCAGGTAGAGAATTGGAAGCTAACCTTGAAACGCTGCTTAGTTTAAGGTTTACAAGAGTTGATTTTATTCACTCGGTAAATGATAAGAGTGCCTACATTTCGGATTAATTCGGACCGTAGGCGATCCGGATAACCAAAAATGTATAAAATTGGAAACATTGTAAAAATCTGTACATTTAAAAAATGATTTTACATTTATTGAACAATTAATTTTATAATTTTACACAAAGGTTTTTACATATGCAACACGTGATTTTACGAATTTTTATTAATTCCTAAATTGTTTGTAGCTTACTATTTTCAAGACGATTTCTGTCCGCCAGGAAAGCGGCCGAGTCTATTGCCATTTGGATATTAAATTCTTTTTGCAGCTTACAGATAATACATACAGATAAAAGTAATAATAAGTAACACCACTGTAAGTTGCAAAAAGAATTAAGATTGTTTTCAATGTCGTATGTTCAGTCTATTGGTTCAGTAAATGCAGTAAAACCATACAAGTGAGATAAAACTGACCAAAATCTGTTGTGATCAGGGTGGCTCAGTCGGTAGAGCGTTACCACGGAATGGTAAAGGTCCTGGGTTCAAATCCTGGTCGTGGTCTATGTTTTTTCACTTGTAATTTAATTAAATTAACCCTTGCTGAGGAAGTGTATAAGCAGAAAAATGATTACAAATTAAAATAAACGGTATCAGTTAACTGACACTAACTTTCTCCCAACTTACTGTAGTCAAAATAATATTGTTTTTAATCATTTTATTTATTACTTTTTAGAACAAAACAAAAAAATAATATTCTACCTATGTCAATCGTATAAAAAAATTATTGTCCCAGGCGGGATTCGATCGCGCGACCTTTGAATTACTGGCCGTGTTCGCTACCGTTGTGCTACCCCGTGTGGCCGTCGCCGCGATGCTAGATTGACAACATAAACTTGTTTATTTTTTAACATTTCCCCATAATTATAAAACGCCGAAGTTTTGATAAAAGCGGGTGGTGTCATTTTGTTTGACATCTTAAGCACTATAAATACTGAAAATTTGATCAAAATCGTTAGAGCCGTTTTTGAGAAATTTGCATTTTTGTCGTTTTTTATGGGTTTTTAGGGGTAAATTACCCTTAAAAATTAAAAATTCAAAAAAATGAAAAAAATGCCTGGAGATATTAGGGTTTAGTACCTACATACCAAATTTCATGAAAATCGGACCAATAGTGTCCTCTCTGGTCGTGTATACATACTGACAGACAGACACCACGTTAAAAATACTTTTTTGGGTTCAGGGAGCACCAAAACAAAAAATTCCACTAAAAATATTTTTGGGTTCAGGGAGCACCAACACAGATAATTGCACTAAACAATTTTTTGGGGTTCTGGGAGCACCAAAACAGATAATTCAACTGAAAATTCAAATTCGAACATTTTTACGAAAACAATACTTTCTCCATATACTACGTATAGGGTGGAGAAAGTAAAATCATTGTAAATAAAGTTGCTGTTACTATTTTATTAGTTAATTTCAATTTAAGATAATTTGTTTAAATTATTTTTGTTGGCAAAGATAAAATTATTACGCTGTATGCAATGAGGCTGAATAAATGCAAATTAAATCAATTGAGATAATAGACCAATGAAATTAATCCTATTTTCCTGTGACAAAATTTATTTTTTAAGAACAACAACTCTTAGCACAAGTGATAGAAAAATTGGAAAATGTTTTAAATGTATTGTGTACCTTCTTAAATTAACTTTGAAATCTCCATTGTAGGCCGAACTAAAAGGGGTTATTCTTAATCTGTTTTATTTTATTTTTTGTTGTTTTATTTAATTAATTAATTTAAAGGCTGTTTTTTTAAGTTTATTTTGTTTTGTGTATAATATAACCATTGATGTCTAATGAAATTGTAAAATAATTTATAATAATATCCCATAAATATAAAATTAAAAAAGGTAAGCAGCACTGCCGCGTATTACCATTTTCTTAGACCTTACAAAAGCATTTGATCGTGCGGATTATAAATTATTTCTTCTAAAATGTAAACATTATGAAATTTGAGAGTAGCCATTAATGTAGCTCAAATCTTATATACATGGTAGATCACAATGTGTTACTGTTGCAGGAAGTCTGTCAAAACTGGCCGAGATAAAACAAGGTGTCCCACAGGGATCAGTTCTTGGTCCGATATTATTTTTAAGTACCAGGAGACCGAGCTAAAGCTCGATTATAAGCAGGGCTATGATTTCAATAATAAATATTGGATTATTGAGTTTTGAGGTTAGGCCTATAACATTAAACAACTAAATAAAGGGTATATACAACATTAGGCTTATCTGTAATAAAAATACAGTTTAAAGGATTAACCATAATCTCAACGCTATGCCTCAGAAATAAGTCAGGCCTAAATTAAAGTTTAATATTTCAATATCGATTTAGGCCTAGGGCCTAGTTCGCTCACGTCAATAACTATTATTGCAAATTTCCGTGAACATCGTTTAGGTTAGGCCTATAACATTAAACAACTAAATAAAGGGTATGTTTATTTAGCAGAAGTATTCGTTGCCATGGTAACTATAAATAGATACAACATTAGGCTTACCTCTAATAAAATACAGTTTAAAAGAAAACAGATGATTATTGTAATGGCATTGAAAACATTTGCATCAGCCGTGCTTCGTTTAAAAGAAAACAGATGATTATTAATTGTAATGACATTGAAAACATTTGCATCAGCTGTGCTTTGTATTGTTTAAAATGGACAAATTTCACTTTTTAATTTAATAAAAAGACGTAGAAAACGAATTTTCCCAGACTGGTGACCATTTCCAATCGATTTCTCGCGGCCAAAAGCCCCATATAAAATCAAAAAATCAAAAATCCTTAGACGGAGATTCCAGATCCATTTAGCCCGACACACAATTATCTCTCGCTTTAGAAGATAAGATTTACATAAACGATATCACATCATCAGCAATAACGGAGGATAAATTAATTCAATTTGCTGATGATACAACTTTAACTTTTAAAGCTAACTCTTTGCAAATCCTGAAGCAAAATGCCTTCTTTTAGGTCAATGCCACAGATCATTATCTGGCGGAAAACCATTTGAAAATTAATCTTAATAAGACAAATTCATACATTTTAGTATAAAGGAAATCTACAATCAGGCGCCAAGTGTCTTCATATGAGAAAGAGAAATGAAGAAGTAAATTCAGCAAATTTCATGGGTCTCCTTAATAGATAACAAGCTAACTTGGAATGAGCATGTAAACTGCATCATTTCTAAAATTAGTTCAGGAGTATTTGCTCTGTGAAATTTAAAACAGTATTGAAAAACTCCAATTCTTTTAAAAGCCTACTGTAGGCTTGTGTATCCGCACATGCTATGGAATTTTACTTTGGGGAAATTCATCAGTTCAAAATGTGCAAAGAGTATTTGTTCTGCAAAAAAAAAGCTATTAGGCTCAGTGGCGGCCCCAGCCTCAAGTTTGGGGGGGGGGGATTTATAGCTAGTTCAAATTTATTTGTAGTATCTAGTTACAGGTCATCGAACTCCTAACCTAAAATCTAAGCTTTAGCTTTAAGCGACATCTAAATACTTGTCAAGTTTTTAATTGGCCCATTTCAGGTATAAATGAATATAAACTGAAACAATAGCCTACACATTTTATCAATGGTTTAATATTTAATAGGAAATACTATTCATATGAATTACACCTCATAATTCATATGAACCTCGTCTTTGAGCTCTTAGTAAACCTGTTAATCAAGGCATTCACATCCACATCTATGTCTCTATGAATATTTAATAGAGCTAGACCCACAAGCCGTTCCTCTCCCAAATTGTATTCGATTTTCGAATATAATTATAGCTCCCCAAAATTATAGAATAATTATTTATCTATGAAAACTTATTTAGTACAAAAAGGCTTATTAAAAACATTAATTATTTAGATTTTGGGGGGTCATGACCCCCTTAACCCCCCCTCTGGGACCGCGCTTGATTAGGCTTGTGTCCGGATTAAACAATTTTCAAACTTGTAGAAATGCTTTTAAAGATCTGGGGGTGGTTACAATTCCAAGTATCTACATACTGGAAGTGATCTTATATTTTAAGTTTAAGTGTACTTGGGCTTATATACTCCTCAAATCCCTACCCAAAAATGATTAAACGGTATAACTCCGCCATTTTGAATCGGATAGAAAAACAAACAAAAAGTGTACCTGAAGAATCCTACTAAGGACCCTTTCACCAAAAAATCTGCAATTTTGAAGCATATTTACTACCACTTATCAATCCGGAAGTAAAACATATTTTTATATATAAGTTAATGAATTTTGGGTAACGTCTCCAAATGGTCTGAAACCGTATACAAACGAAGTCCTACCCTCCTTTGACTAACAGTTTTCAAGGTGGGTCGAGTGTAATAGCTCTTATTTTCTTCAAAAATTCGGTTAAAAAATAATAATAATTCGGCCACGCAGCTGAACCGCTGACGTGAGTTGAGCAAATTTCCAAAATTAAGTTTATAGGCCTATGTTTTAGGGTTTCAACCAACAATTTGGGAAATAGGTTTATTCACGACGGTGCTGAATTTCTGCAAAATGGTTCGCACGCCATTCCGCATATTGGGAATATCTTCACAACACAAGGCATTGCGTGCTTCGCACGCCAACCCCGTATTGAGAGTATTTTCAATACACAATACATTGCGTGCTTCGCACGCCAACCCTACGGTAAAATCCACCACATGGCTTGGAACCGGGTACTTTTATGGTATATAAAGTTTTGATCGATTTTGGGGGAACCAAGCGAGCTATAAGGTCGTGTAAAAAAACAAAATGTTAAAAAAAAATCACTGTCGTAGTTACTTCCGGTCAAAAAACGTACTTCCAGTTGTTGGACTTTTTTGGCTAACAAACTCGTCCGAGCGACGTAGGCAACCAACATGTGTACCAAATTTGAACCAAATCGGACTTAAATGCGGCTGCTAGAGTGCGACGTATATATACATATATATATGAATTTTAATGACACCCCAAAACCTGTTCTAGGGACCATGATCGGTGCTCATTTGCTACTCCCGACCTTTGGTCTTACCATAAGGCCACTGCAATAGCTCATTTTTCCTATGGAAATTCGCTAAAAAAAAGTTGCTTATGTTATAGATTGCCTAGAAAACATCAACATGCATGGTTAATAATAAAACTTTGTAGTGTAATGCAGTGTACTGGAGGAAAGGTGAGGATAGCTGGGCAGTGACATCAGATTGGTCATGGTGGGTTCCCCATTGTGTTACTTCTATAATTACTGAACTGGACTAGCCATAAGCAATCTAATTACAAACATGACTTGCATCTTCTCTTCCTTCAGTGAGATGGATCTGGTTGGGTTTCCTTGCAGCTTCATGTGGAATAAATTGCTGTAAAATTGTCTATTGTAGTTTGGATAATTCTGTTCTAGTAAACCTAAGTCTAACTTACAGTTTTATGTAAGTGCTCCCATTTTTTAGTGGTTTGTGTATACAGAGTGACAATTAAGTCTTGAAACGGTTTAATATTTCTTATATAATTGAAATTTAAAAGTAGATATGATTGAGGAACCTTCTTTATGTAAAAATACTATTTTATTAAGATTTCAAAAAATGTATCCGCCATTTTGAATGTAACTTTTTTTTTTTAAATAGGAAGGTGGTCATGTGATAAATCATTTCGATGTAGAATTTCAAGAAAAAACCAACGGTGAAATTCGCACATCCATATCTTTAACCGGTTAAAAATGGTGGCCAAAAAACAACGAAATCTTGTTTTCCGAATTTGCCCCATTTTGATGTACTATTTTTGTTTTAATATTAATTATTATTCTTTTTGGATTCAGAATTAAATAAGCTCACAAACGACATGCAACACAACGATATTTGGTTAAACCACTCGAAATCAATTTTGAAAAAATAAAAATGGCTGAAATTAAAAAATTTTAAATACTCAAAATATCGTCAATCCCGTTGGAATCTTCTATACACATAATCATGTTATGTTTTCTTTATAATAAAGGTGTAGGATTAATAATAACCCTAATGTTAAGATGGTAAATAATGTTAAATGTTCAAATCAAATTATTTCGTATACCGTATTTTAAAACAGCAGGTATAATAAAGGTTAAAAGAACCAGCAAGGCTCAGGTCTACACTTTAATAAAAACGTAACCTAAAAGTTAGACATACAAATGATTGCTTCAAAGTTTGGAATCAGCTGTTATTGGAAATATTAGAGCAAACAGCTGTTTTATCTGTTAATTTATCAATTGGTTGCTATGGTAATGAATGTAAATTCATTCAAGAAATATGTGTTGGTTCATCAGTCTAGGTGCAACCTATTTTTTTTTCCGACAAAATTTACAAAAAATATTGAAACCCAAAATGAGCTTTTTATTAGTAAAACTATTTTTTCAATCGGTTCAGTAGTTCCAGAGATTATCCACTACATACAAACAAACAAACAAATTTTACCTCTTTAAAATATTATACGTATGATGTGAATCACACTTGTGTTTCTATGTGCAGGTTTGGAACACATGACTGCTTCTAACCTTCTGGACATGTTGGATAATGGTGTTGTTTTATGCGAGTTGGCAAAGCTTATTCAAGAGAGAGCTCATGAGGCTGTTCACGCAGGGATTGTTACTGGGGTAAGATTGTTTCTTTTGTCACATTTAATTACGTGCATCCATTGAGAGGATAACTGATGTAATAATTTAATATAACGTAGGCTAACCAATGTGAAAAAGCAATAGACTTTTTTATACTGATCTGTGTGGCTGTTGTCAAAATATTATGGTAGTATTTCCACTAATTGTAATTTAAATGGAATTTTCTACTAATTTTGAAAAATGTTAAGAATTTAAAAAAATTTAATAACCATAAATTAAAAATTAAAAAAAACCCCAACACAAAAACTTCTAAAAAGTAAACTAGAAAAGAGCTGATGATCTTCAAACGGCTGAACAGATTTCTTTTTTAATCATAGGTAAAAACACTCTCGATCAAGTCACCTTAAAAAAAAACTAAATTAAAATGGGTTATCCGTTTTGGGAGCTACGATGCCACAGACAGATACACATGTTAAACTTATAACATCCCTCTGTTTGCTTCAGGGGTTAAAATTGGATTCTTTTAAGAAACAGTAAAACAATAATCAACAACTCACAAACAAAACACACTTCTATCTCATACATACATCAAAACCTATGCCAACATTTCAACTCTTACCTTCACTTATGTTTGATTCTACCAGACTCGTAGTACGATGGCAGTGTCGGCCAGAACAGAGCTTGACACCTCTTTGAGCTTGCTTTATTGAGGTGTGTGCGCAGTCTTTTTTAAAGAACCATCCACTTCGGTCTTTGGTCGAGAAAGGTTTGCTATGTCGAAGGAAATCAATTGCTTTTGAAATTTATATTTTAATTTCTGTACACTATAAATACCTCATTGTAAAATTTCATCAAAAAACGTAGTAAAATGTAGGAGCTTAGAGGGTGTGACTCAGGCACATAGAGACTGCATAAAACTATTAGCACCGTAGATCCTTAATACACATCATTTAATGCCTCATAACACAAACACAGTCATGATTGTACGTTAAAAACATTAGCACCTCATGTGGTTGGTGTTTAAATTCTTTTGTATTTTTATATTTTGTTTCTTTAAACACCTGTTTAAAAAACTACAACACCTTTTACTGGTACTCAGCTATTCAGCAACTTTTACAATTCAAGAACAGCCTAAAAAGTCAATTATAATTTAACGAACCAAAACACACATGACAATAAAATACAAACAACATTTTAAAAGGGATGGCCCAAATTCACAAGTATAAATAGCATTCCTCTAATATTGAAAAAAATTCTCACCATAGTTTTATTCATCACCTTAAAATGATCGTCTAATACATAATAATTTCAAATATTAGACACATTTACTGAAAATCACGTAAATCTGGTTGGTAATTTTCTTGGTGGACGTTGTTGTCACTTTTATTTTAAATTAAATCTATTGTTCTGGAGAAATGTACTAAAATACACCTGCTCTCTTTATCTTCATTGGATGGTGATGTAGGAGTTCGGCAGTAGAGAAGGAAGGAGAATTGTTTGCAATAGAATTTATGTTACTGAAATGAATTGCAATTGTTGTAGTCAAATAATTTCAAAATATGCCATAGGTTGGTCAGGGAAAGTGAGACAAAATCGTGAAAATTCAGAGAAATTAATTACGAAAGTTTTTTTGAGAACCCTGTGAAACAAAGCACTTAACTTTATAGATGGATTCAGATGTTAACAACTTTATTGATGGATTCAAATTTTAACAACTTTATAGAAGGATTCAGATGTTAACAACTTTATAGATGGATTCAAATGTTAATTTGTTAATGTCTGAATCCTTCTATAAAGTTGTTAACATTTGAAGCCATCAATAAAGTTAGCTTTATTCAGATGTTAACAACTTTATAAATGAATTCAGATGTTAACAACTTTATAGATGGATTCAAATGTTAACAACTTTATAGATGAATTCAAATGTTAATAACTTTATAAATGGATTCAAATATTAACAACTTTATAGATGGATACAAATGTTAACAATTTGATAGATGGATTCAGATGTTTAGCCTTTTTATCCCTAAAATAATTGTTATGTTGATATAAAACTTATAATTATTTTGTGTTTGGTTTAGGAAGCATTTAATATTTGTATTTATTTTATTTGTACAGACACCACCTATTATAAAAGGAAGATGCTTTCAAAATGCCGCACGGCGTAGTTTCTTCTCCAGGGATAATATGGATAAGTTTATACAGTTTTGTCGGCAACTTGGAGTGCATCAAAACCTTCTGTTTGAAAGTGATGACCTAGGTAAGATCTTGAAGTTGCTTAATTTATAAACTGTGTAATTGTAAGCCATAAAAATTATTGTAACATTAATAATATATTTTACATTAGTAAACTTTTTAGAATCATTTAGTCGATTAATTTTTGAATTTACTACAGAACTGCATTCAATATTTTTGTACATTCTGTACAAAACGGTTACTTTAAAATAAATCTTGAAATTTTTGATTGTTTAGTAATATTTTAATCAAAGTTTTTAAGTACTTACTCCGTTTTGTGACTTATATGTTACGCTTTCAGAATGTATGTTCCACCTTCAGACGCTCGCTCGTGACAGGTCGTCATAACATTCAACCACTACAAAACTGAATCATCACAAACAATTAACATTAAGATACATGTTAGGTGTACACCAACGGTTCGGGAGTGACTGAAGTACAGGTTGCCTATCTTGGCTTGACCTCTACGTTATCTTTTAACATCATTGCTGTATCACACAAGGAGTTAGATCGGAAGTTAAATTTATCATTACAAATCACTTGTATTATTTTTTAGTGCTTTAACCCTCCAGCGCCGAGATTCGTTTTTCTTGCAATTTTTCGTTAATTTTGGCTAAAAACTACTATAATTTGACCAATTGAGAAGAGAAATCAAGTTTTTAATTTTTCTAATAAGTCTGGACTTGGTGCGATCCGTTGCATATGTGCAACGCTAGGCGCCGATACTAATACTCCCGTAACGGCAGTCGCCATGCGAGACTCGGAGTGGCTCACGGCTGTTCAATGTCGTTCTTTCATCTTTTGTCTTTTAGCATTTTTTCAAACTATTTTTATTACAGTTTTTATTTATTCAAAAGGAAAATAACAAAGCACTTTACTTATAATATACAAACTTATTACAGTACTTTCTATTATATTGCTACATTACTTTACATGAATTATACTAAAACATTTCTCATACCGGTATTCTATTCTACTAAATATTGCTATTCTAAAAACATTTTCCATAACAAACATACAATATGTAATACGGATAAGTTCAATGGGGGTGATGATAAGGAATGAAACATTTCACGCACAAACCTACATTGCATGTAGCGCACTCATATCGCACAATTGACGTGCACCTGTCTAAAAGCACATCTCCGTCTTTTTGCGTTCGGAATTTCTTGGACAAAGTGATCTAGTCTGTCATTCCGTAACATTTCCTTAGATCCACCTTTTGAGCTAGGCCTTCCGGGAACTTAGGGGCATGCTTCATACCTCTTCAAACAGACTTGGACGATTTGTCTTCGGAACTGCAATTTCGTAATTGATTTTTGTGATGCTTTTTTATACAAAAGCCATGAATTGATCACGGCAACATCTAACATCCATGTAATTCATCGGTCTGATTTGCTTCATCAGGTGGTGTAATATAAATTACAGCTTCATTACTCCGTCTGTTTCCAAAATATACATTGCCTCTTCTAAAGTTAGCCCATCCTCAAATGAAACGCCTTCCCTGCAAGTAATAAAACAATAATTACAAGATAAATAAAAATATAGACTACATTGTAGTTGAAAACTACAATATATGCTGTAAAGTGAATCATGAGAATGGCTATAAAGATTATAAAAACATGCGAATTCGATAGGCAACAGCTGCCATCCATAAAGGTTAGCAGTCACAGTGCCGAATGTTGCATATACCCAACACTAAAATAATGCAATATTGCTAACATATTTAGAAACTTTTCACTATTATTACATGCAAGATAAAAATACTTCAATGTTACTTCAAATGTTTAATGCAAAACTTTACTGAGAAAATAATAGGCAACTAAGATAAGTTACTCACCAGTCACCGATGTCCATATTGAAGGAATGCTGTTCAAATAAAAGGTTCAGTTATACGGACGTGAGCTGTAGAGCAAACAAAGGCTCGATGGATACTGAAGAAGGAACTAGTAGGAATGCTACAACAGCCTTAGCGATGGGATAAATGAAGCCTATGAGTCACACTACACCTTACATTGTTGCCGTTCTCATGTTGCATACGCAACTTTCAGCGTTGGAGGGTTAAAAATTCCTTAATGCCATCCATGTATCTACCCTTACATAATTATATACAATGGTTGAACGTTAGTGTTGAAATTAGTGAATACGTGGTTGTTGTCCATTAGGTGGCTGCATAACTCGATTAGGTGGCTGGTTAATAATGTTACTACTAGGAAGGTGCTCTTTGAATCTAGTTTTGAATTGTCTGCCGATTCGGCCTGTATAATTATTACTATTGTAGTCACTGTAAAATATATTATATACACCTGTGAAGAACCAGATCGTTAATTTTGGACGTATCTCAGTCGCTCCTGAACCGTTGGTGTACACCTGTCGTGTATTTTAATGTTAATTGTTTGTGATGTGTCAGTTTTGTAGTGGTTGAATGTTTTAACGGCCTCTCACGAGCGTGTCTGAAGATGGAACATACATTATGGAATGCATAACATATTGTAACAAGTAACAAAGTCTTAGATTAAAATCTGGATACTGATACTATTACACAAAAATGAGTTTTAATAATTTCAAAAGATTTGAATGCTCTGGGTTATCCAAGTTAACATTACATCAGTACTGAACAGATCAACATAACCAACTCAACGGATTTTTTATTGTTGATCTCAATGTGCAATGTGGTGTAAAGTGTGTTTAAGGCATACAAAAAATATTAAAAATTGAATTTTTACATGTTAAAATAATTTACAAAGCTGTTTAAACAATAAAAAGTCATTTTAATTTATGTATGTAAATGTATTTTACCGAATAAAACAATTGACAAAAATGTTTTTTTACTATTAATGAACGGGTTTATTCGCATCAATCAAAATTTCACGTAACACTTTTTCACAAGTTTCCCGACATTTTAAAATTGCAGAATTTCAGGTGAATAAAAAAACCATATTTTGTTTGAAAATGATTTCAAAGGACAGTTTAGATAATCGGTGTAAAACCAAAAAGGTTAATAAGAAACACTAAGAGTTTGCATTATCTGTTTTGTTTTTTGGAGATTATCTGTTGGTTATCTGTGATTTGAGAAAAATATTTTCTCTAGATTCTTTATATGTGAAATATTAGATTTTCAGTTAAAACTGAGAGTCTAAAATTATTAGTTTCTCAGATATACTCGGAACAACGGGGATGCTCTGTCACACCCAAACTAGGCCTAATGTATTTGTTATCGTTTTACTTAAATTTTCTAATTGTATTTTTTGTTTTTTGTTTTTGTTACAATTGGTAAAATTAAAATAATCTCTTAAATTTAAAATCAGTCTATTTATCTTAAATGTTTAAAATTGCTCTAATAAATCTTTAAATTAAATTTTTTAAATCCACCTTGCTTTGTTTTTACTGAAAATGTTTGGTAGTTCTTGTTTTTTTTTTTATTATTTATTATTTTAATCTACAATCAGTCAACAAACTATAATTAGATTAGATACAGTAAAAAATGGCGTTATGAAGATAGTGGAGCCACCTCCCCGCAATTCTTCCTAGTCAGACAGCATGTCCTTCCGCTTCAGTCTTCTGACGGAACATGGTGTTAACAACAGCCTTGCAAGAGGGTTAGGATGTCCCGAAAGGCGATTCATGTGATTCCTACTTCGACAAACAATTTCCTCTTGGATCGTTGGCATGTCCAGATAGTCATGGATCTCAGAGATGCGAGTATACCATGGTGGATTCAAAATAACTCGTAGAATGTTATTTTGGGCCCTCTGCATACATTGTATAGTGGACTTGCTTGCAGTGCCCCAAAGTTCGATGCCATAGGTCCAAATAGGTTTGAGGATTAAACAATAGAATAAAAGTTTGTTGTTAAGAGACAGAGCAGATTTTCTACCTAGGAGCCAAAGTAGGTTTCTAAAACGATTGTTGACCACATCTCTCTTGTTCCTGACGTGATTTTTCCAAGTCAAACTACGATCAAAGTAGAATCCAAGATACTTATCGCATTCGGACTGAGGCAAAATATCATTTCCTAACTTAACTGGGGCACATATCCCTTTACGTAGAGCAAAGGTAACGTGATGTGATTTGGATGCACTGGCTTTTATACGCCACTTAACTAACCAGCATTTGTAATGTCCAATTGTCGCTGCAATCTGCTGCTAGCTTCGTCTGAACTATTATTACTCGAGAGGAAAGCAGTATCATCTGCAAACGTTGCAACAGTAATGCCTGGTAACTGTGGCATATCACATGTGAATATATTGTACAACACAGGGCCCATTACCGAGCCCTGCGGAACACCTGCATAGCAACTATAGAGGGCAGACCTCGTCTCACCATTCTTAACCTGAAAGACTCTCCCAGTTCTTGTTTTGGTAGTTATTGAATTTCAGATTTTTTTATTCAATAAATATATAAATGTTATTAAGTCATAATTTATATATTTTTTTAATGAGACGTGCACCATACACAGGCCAATGTAATGAATACAATAACATAATAAAATTCTATTTTACTTATTTGGATTTTTTTAGTGTTACAAAACAATCCCCGAAGTGTTATCTTATGCCTGATGGAAGTCGCACGAATTGCATCTCGGTTCAATATGGAACCTCCAGGATTAGTTGCTCTGGAAAAGGAAATTGCTGAAGAAGAATCCCATGATTCGGGGATGTCACATGGTTCAATAATTTCTTGGCAATTCCATTCGACTCCCAGTCCACATGCAAAAGTTCTTAGACATAGCAGGTATGTTTGTTTGGTATGATTTTTTAGGGTTCTTCGTTTGAGGTAAATTGGATAATTAATTATACAACATACAGAAATAAGACAATTATTACTCTTTAGTGGAAATCTATAAGAGTTGTTGGGAATATTCTTCTTATGCCTTTATTTTGTTTTCTGCTTTATTCCATTTAGATGACAATTTTTTGTTTAGTTGGATTTGGTTAGTTCTTCAAAAATTTAATCTTCAAAAAGTGTTCAACAAAATAAATTCAAGAACTCAATTTGAAACAAGGTGAAAAGATGGAACACTTTTTGGAGACTTCGGCTCGTGTTTCTTTTTAAATACTAAAAAATGTGATGATTTTGTCACACACGTCATGTTGCTGTCACGCTAGAAAGCTCAAAAGCTCTTCAACTCTTCGCAAAACAATTACGAAGATTTTGGCACCACCAGAAGTTTTCCACGATGTCTTTGAGTGCATATATCGTGTCCACACACGGACACAACATTTTTTTATTGCTTTATCATGTTCAGAGACCTGTAAACGTTGAGGAAAGTTATCAAAAGTGGGCGTAACATTTTTAGAATTTTCGCAAGATTTCAATACGTTGGCATTTTAATGCGAGCCGAAGTGAAATAACTTTGAATGAGCAATTCCAAAAATAATGTACAAATATTTAAAAAAATCCTAAATTAATATTTTCAAAACATAATACACCCAATATAGTTTAATTTAATTTGAATCTATAATACTCAAAACTTTTCTATGTTTCAGCTCAGCGTCTGCGCTTGCAGGATGGTCAGGAAGGAACAGAAGTAAAGACAGACGAAGTTTGGTCTTAGACGGTGATGCAGATGATATTCATAGATTAGCATCAGAGTCTGGTCCTCCTCCTACCCCAATACACATGTCACAGCCTCCTACAGGAGGAGCTAGCGATGGTGTTCCCAGTGATACTACAGAAGATGACTGGTCGAGAGGGAGCGGTGAAGACCCAGATCTTGAAATTGAACAACCAATGACACCCACAGAGAGAAGTTTGACTGATTTGGATAGAAAGGTAGAAATTGTTTACAAGGTGGAATTCATAATTTTGTTTAACAGAAAATTTATTTCATAAATAAAGAATAATGGTGTCTTTAGAAACTAAAGCTATAACGCCATCAGATTAACTTTTTCACCCGGTAATAAATCTGTTTTTAAGATATTTTGTGTTCTATAAATAAACTAGTGTGTATTTTGTATAACATTTCAGTACTTTTTTAATAACTTGTTTCTTCTTTTTTCCTTCATCTTATTTATACCCTAAAGGAAAAACAGAACTCTTATAGAATCTCTCATTTGTCTGCCACAATCAAATTTCTGAGGAATGGTTAAGAATAGTACAGTGAAATTGACAGTCATATGTAGCATGCTAAACTGCGTATATATAGTATTCCAATAATCTTAACTTTTGAAGAGCCTAACATTAATTTTTATAATACTGTTGCTTTATTTAATGATGTCAAACCTTTTTTTACAATAATGTAGCTTCTTATTATTATTACCCCAAATCTTATCACACTAAGTATGATATTGTATTTCACAATCCATTATTAGCGATTTTCTAAGGAAATATGAGGTATTGCAGTGGCCCTTATGATAAGGCCTAAGGTCGGGAGTAATAAATGAGCACCGATCATGGTCCCCAGAACACGTTTTTGGATGTCATTAGAAATTATATATATATATATATATATATATATTATTATTTTTAATTTATAATAAATTACCTGCTTAAACGCTTCCTCAGCAAGGGTTAAATTAATTAAATTACAAGTGAAAAAGCATGGACCAAGACCGGGATTTGAACCCAGGACCTTTGCCTTTCCGGGGCAACACTTTACCACTGAGCTATCCTGGTCCTCCAGATATTGATCGATGTCATCTCACTTGTACGGTTTTAATGCATTTATGAATTAATAGACTGAATACCTCGCATGCGACATTGAAAACAATCTCAATTCTTTTTGCAGCCTACAGTGGTGTTATTTATTATTATTTTTAATTTGGAATAAATTACCTGCTTACACGCTTCCTCAGCAAGGGTTAAATTAATTAAATTACAAGTGAAAAAACATGGACCAAGACCGGGATTTGAACCCAGGACCTTTGCCTTTCCGGGGCAACACTTTACCACTGAGCTATCCTGGTCCTCCAGATATTGATCGATGTTATCTCACTTGTACGGTTTTACTGCATTTATGAATTAGACTGAATACCTCGCATGCGACATTGAAAACAATCTCAATTCTTTTTGCAGCCTACAGTGGTGTTATTTTTATTATTATTTTTAATTTGGAATAAATTACCTGTTTACACGCTTCCTCAGCAAGGGTTAAATTAATTAAATTTCAAGTGAAAAAACATGGACCAAGACTGGGATTTGAACCCAGGATCTTTGCCTTTCCAGGGCAACACTCTACCAATATCTCTGTTGATGGATGAGAAGACTGGATCAGTTTACTGGATTTTTGTGGGTCAGCGAGCAACAAGTTTGAGAAATTTCTACAGCACTTATTGTTTCTTTTTAATCTGTGTTTACCTTTAAGGGAGATCTCTTGTAATTCGAATTGGAATAGTTCAAGTAAACAAAATTTAAAATGGTATACTCCAAAGCTTGAGAAGATGAAAAATAATATCTTGTTACTAAGAGATTTATTCCAAGAGAGGCAAAATAGTGATATCTTAAACAAGCTGAAACGATTAAAACAGCAGTATAAGGACAGCTCTTAAAATTGCTAAAAAGCAAAATAATGAGAAGTACATTGAAAGCTCAACGAACAAATGCAGGGCAGCCTGGACAGTGATCAACCGAGTGGCGGGGAAGGCTGGTAAAGTCAATGCAGATCAAGGCATCACACCAGATGAGTTAAACAATTTCTTTGTGTCATCCGTTGAAGAAATAAGTGGAAAAGTTAAATCTTCAGTTGTAAGTGCTTATCAATATCTAGGTAGTTATCATTGTGACAGATTTGTATTATCTGAAGTAACAAAGTTAGAAGTGCTTAAAGTTGTAAAACATCTGAAAAATTCAAATACCAATGATGTGTATGGTCTATCTAGTAATTTAATTAAGATAATTATTCACATTATTTTAGAACCACTAACATATTGTATTAATTTATGTATAAGAGAAAATGAATTTCCCATATGTTTAAAGTTTTCAAGGGTAGTACCAATATTTAAAAAGGGTAATAGTAAAGAGCCGAAAAGTTATCGTCCTATTTCATGTATTCCGGTAATGGCAAAAATAATGGAAAAAATTCTAAAGAAGCAAGTATGTGCTCATTTTGAGGGTTTAAATTTGTTCAGTGACAGTCAGTTTGGATTGAGAATTGGGAAATCCACTTCAAAAGCTGTAGATATTCTAGTAAAAAACCTACTAGAAAAACTGGAAGAAAATTGTCCTGCTCTGGTTGTACTGTGTGATTTGAGTAGAGCATTTGATTGTGTTAGGCCTGATATTTTGTTGAGAAAAATAAGATTTTATGGGTTTCATGGAAAAGAATTAGCCATTTTTCAGTCATATTTGAGGGACCGGAAACAGATTGTAGATATAAATGGCAGACAATCAAAAACAATTAATACTACTCTTGGTGTTCCACAGGGTTCCAATATTGTTTTTGATTTTAATTAATGATTTAAGTTTAAACTAGGGGAGACCCCTGCGTGCTCCGCACGCCAACCCCCAATGGATCCTTCTAAAAACAAATGTTATGTTTTATTTATAATAAAGTTGTACAATTAATAATAACCTTAAAACTAAGATAAATAATGATAAATGTTCAAATCAAATTATTTCTTATATTTGATAACAGCAGTTATAATAATGGTTAAAAGAACCAGCAAGGCTCAGGTCTACACTTTAAAACCCTAACCTAAAAGCTAGAAATACAAAAATAAGTGCTACAAATTTTGAAATCAGCTGTTAATGGAAATATTGGAACAAACAGCTATATTATCAGTTTTTTATTCAATTTATTACTATGGTAATAAATGTAAATACATGTGTTGGTTTATCATTCTCGGCCTAACCTAAGAATTTTTTCCGACTAAATTTACAAATATTGAAATAAAAAAGGTTTTTATCGAAATGAATTATAGCCTATGTTACTCAGGGAAAGTGTAGTTTTTTATCAGTAAAACTATTTTTTCAATCGGTTCAGTAGTGCCAGAGATTACCCCCTACATACAAACAAACAAAAAAACAACCTTTACCTCTTTATAATATTAGTATAAATGTATGAAAAGTTAATAGAACAGCCATACAACCTTCCAAAAATCACACCTATAAGGTTTCTCTTCTATGTGTGTGTCAACGTTTATCTTTTATAGGTTAATACGTAGCAGATTTTATTTAAAAATATAATTTACATTAACTGTTATATTATTTTACAGAACAGCTGTTTTATGTTTTTAATTTATTTATTTAATACCAAATGTTTTAATGTAAGCAAAGCAGACGTTTTTAAATTCTCATGTATTTCTTATGGGGATTTTTCGTTTTTCGGGAACCTCAAAAACCCTTTAGTTTTTAATTTTAGAAAAAACTTATATTTTTCCCTCGTTCCTTGAATCGATACCTTAAATTTGATACCTCTCCCATTATTCTCCGATTTACCAAATTCCCACAATTTTGAATCTAAAATTTCGCTTACAGAATTATATATAAGGATATAGATTAATACGTAGCAGATTTTATTTAAAAATATAATTTCCATTAACTGTTATATTATTTTACAGAACAGCTGTTTTATGTTTTTAATTTATTTATTTAATACCAAATGTTTTAATGTAAACAAAGCAGACGTTTTTTAAATTCTCATGTATTTCTTATGGGGATTTTTCGTTTTTCGGGGACCTCAAAAACCATTTAGTTTTTAATTTTAGAAAAAACTTATATTTTTCCCTCGTTCCTTGAATCGATAC
>JAGFPH010002802.1:56437-83290 GCA_018207615.1 Philaenus spumarius
AGTGTGAAAAATTAAAGCAAGTCATGAGAGGTTTCATCTGGCTCGATGAACTGGCTCATATAACCAGAACATAAGTACAAAAGGTGATTCATCACATGTACTGCTGGCCATATGCTATTCTCAGTCAGCTCTGAATATTTACCAAATTAGACATCCTCACAGCTCGGATGGCCAGCCCGACTGGCCGCTTACGTTACTGTTGTCAGCTCTGCCGCCATCTTGACCGTGCGGCGTCAACAGCTCTGAACTATTTTTTACTACAATCTGAAATGTTGTTAGTAGGTATTTATTGTTTGTTTAACAAAATCATGGGCTTTTAGTAACTCTTTTATTTTGTCAAACAAAAAAGTAGATATATTATATTATTGTTATTGGTTTAGCTGTAAATATACAGTATTTTTATAATATATTTTAATGAATAAAATAAACTATTGTATACAACTTATCTGAAAACATTTTTTGATAATTTAAAATAAAATACAATGAAGTACTTGTTAACAAAAAATCACTTAAAAGCAATAACAAACTAATTAACTTTTGTTCTATTAAATTACTTCAAACTTTAAAAACATTAGCCTAGACCACCGCAACGTAAAACTAAACTCCTGGTAAGGTTCTGATGTAACGAATATTGCTACGTTTTGATACAAAGCGGGAATTAATTAGTTTAAGATTTGGATGCTATTTTTCATCACGATCCAGACAAAATAAAACTTATAAAAATTAACTAATGCAGATCACTTGTGTGTCCACTCCTACTTGCCATCCGGGCTTTCGAGGGCTTTTACTTGTCCAGTATGTTAAATTTTATCTACTTAATTTAGTTTAATAGGTAAATAGATATTTCAATAATATGTGATGGGATTATCCAAAACTGTAAGTAGGCCTAGGCCTAATTTCTATATATAACCTAAATATAGTAAGGACACTATGAAAGAACTTAACTTCATATAGGATAGTAAACAAATCAATATTTAATAGTGATTATAGATCCAAATGTTCAAAATGTCAATACATACAATAATTTGGTTTTTAAAATAATACAAATGTTTTAGTTGATTTGCCTCAGGCAACTCTAATATCTACGAGGTGTGAAATTCTTGGGACTCAGACAAACTTGAAGTCATATTTGAATATTAGTTTATTCATTAATTAAGTTTCATTAGAAACAGGCAAAGAATTATTAGTTGAATCTTATAAGTTCAAAATTTAGAATCAGTTAGTCCAATTGAAATAATTCAAATGTTTCTTTCAATAATTATGATAAACAAATGGCATAGTTCATAAAATAGTTCAAATCTTGATGGTACATAGAAAGATCTCACCAAAGTCCAAAAATGTTTTGATCCATGATTTCTTCCTTCAGTGTTGAAACCTCAACATTATTTCAAAATTCCTTAATATAGTGACACTTTTGATGGCTCTTGATATTTTATAATTTATGGCGATAGGGCAGGAACGCTTTTAATTTAACTGTTCATTCATACATTTAAATATTTTGTAAACCATTACAGTTCCCTCCATCTTGAAAATCATTGTTGCTAGTTTTGGGGTTCACATTACTTTAACAAAACTTTCCAGCTGTTTTTATTTTTTATTATAATAATTATTAGTTTTGATACACAACACAATTCTCCACTACAGACTTGATACCATTTATTTATTTTCCAAAGAAGTGTTGAAATTTTTAGTATATGTATTTTATTAATTGTATTATGAATTATTGCAACTGTTATTTACTGACTATTATACAAAGTAATATTTACAGTCAAATAAGAGGCTTTTTATTAAATATTCAATTATGATTGTGCTTGAGAGACATATGTATGGGATAACTGTTTAACATAAAAATATGATAAATTAATGTGAATAATGTTATGAAATCTTACAAGTACCGCTGGCCATCCGATCTGAGTGGAACGTAACTTGCACCAACCATTCATAACTTGCACCAACTTGACAAAGAAATAGCTGTGGGCACCATTTTTTAATACACTTTCCTCATTCAATATGTTTGTATAAAATCCGCGGAACATATTCATTGTCAGTTCCTTTTAAACTTTAGAAAATGTGCAGATAGAACCTTCTAGTTTTCACATGACTTACTGTTGACAGTTGTTTTGCTTAGTACCTGTTTCCTAGACTCAAAATAAAATCAGAATTTTTCATTGTATATCGGCTGCAGCAACTATAAGGTACTTATTATTGAAGAATAATAAACTTAAAATGAAGCCGAATTAGTGATTCAACTTTTATTGAAATGAAACATCGTAATTTCTAAATTGTTTTGTTACAAGTTATACACATAAATATCTTTCTGTTGTAGGTACAACTTTGTACGAGAGTGGCGCAAAGACTTTGCCGCTGTTCCGAAGGGAAATGTGAAAAACTCAAAGTTAAAAAAGTTGGCGAAGGAAGGTATAATATAGCAGGAAGAAATGTTTTTGTAAGAGTAAGTATCATAAATTGACCTAATTCTACATGTTAAGTTCTACCATTAAAGAAGTTGGCTTCCATTGAGCCAACTTAACTTAATGGATCCGTAAGTTACGATTACATAATGCTTTGATTATTGGTGAATGTTAAGAACCAAAAACTTTGTTACTAAAATGTCTGTTGATCAATAGTTGTATTTTTTACATTTCCTGCTCCCGTCTTATTTATTCATGACAAGCTATTTAAAGCAGAGTCCCGCTAATCTGAAACCCGCTAATCCGAACAGAGTTCAGAAAAAATACCGATTTTTTAAACTTAAAAAACAGAAGAAATTAAAAAGATGTTTGTGAAAAAATTTACATTTATTGTTATACAAAATAGTTAGAGTTTTCAAGTTAAATGCAAGTGTTTCTTTTAAAGTACACGAAGAATGACTTCGTTTACGTGCCATGTTTAATGTTTAACAGTTGACATCAAGGAATACGAACATAAATAAAAAAGGCACAGTGACTCGGTAAAGTAACTCAACACTCACGGAACAAAGATTTAAAATAAATTTGCAATAAACGCACACAGTTTATCAAACTCCCCTAGAATAAATACTGAACTAGATACGACTAGACTAGTGCTCAGTGCAGTGATTCATAAATATGTTTGAAACGCGGGAGGGAGAGGGGTAGGTAACGTCTCGGCGCTACGAGTCATCGAAGGAAATGCATTTCCTTTCCGACTTTCACTGAACCTGTTCACAAGCCGACAACGCTGTATAGAGCTGACATTAGCAGATGTCCCCTCACATTATTTACCAGTTAACATGTCAATACGTTGATATTATTTATAAAATCCGCCTATTCCAAATTCACGTTAATCCAAACAGTGTTCGGTCCCAATTAGTTCGGATTAGCAGGGCTCTACTGTATTAATTTTTTTCAGTTGATAAACCCGTTTTTCTATATTCATTAAAAAGTATCTATTTCTTTTTGAATAAACCTGTACTAGTGGACCGGGCAATGCTTCGCTATTACTTGATTTACCTAACCTAAAATTATATTCAGTTTTTGATCCAAATCAGTTGTTGATCAAAATCAGCTGTTTTAAGCTTTTCATACGAACAGCTGTTTTTTGTGCCCCTGATAAAATCAAAAGAAATCTTTCTTCTTCTTCCTTAAGATTGACCTGTCTTGGAACCCTTGAGTGTAGACGTTACACGTTTTTATAAAAAAAATGTGACCTAACGAAAAGTTTTATTATTTATTGATGACTAGCTGACCCGTACGGCGTTGCTCGTGGTGGTTGGTATTTTCAGTCTTTTTAACGTAATTGTATTCTTTTTAAGTGTTCAGTCAGTGTATGGTATTTGGCTTTTATATATCTTAAATAATTAGCCCAATAATTGGTGTTTTAGTTCATTGTAGGCCTAAAATAAAATTATATTCAGTTTTTGATCCAAATCAGTTGTTGATCAAAATCAGCTGTTTAAAGCTTTTCATACGAACAGCTGTTTTTTGTGCCCCTGATAAAATCAAAAGAAATATTTCTTCTTCTTCCTTAAGATCGACCTTCCATAAGATTAACATGGCAACTTTGAGGGCCACTGGGGCGAAGCCCTTAACATACATTGAGCTCATTTTAAGGGAAGCACAACTTCAGAGTGAGCTCTGTAAAATGACACCAAAAACATCAAAATCGGTTAAAAACTCTAGGAGGAGTTCTACTCACAAAATAACCCCTAGCAAATTAATTATGTATAGATAGATAAAATTAATATATAGTTTTTATTTATAGAAACAAATAATTAACCTCAACATTATGTTCACAGTTACTAAAGGGACGACATATGATGGTACGTGTCGGTGGTGGCTGGGACACCCTCGAACACTTTCTACAGAGACATGACCCTTGTCAGGTACGAGGAGTCGTAAGTCGATGTGCATCTCCCGTTGTACCTGGCACACCTACCAAGTCTAGTTCTTACCTGATTCGCGCCAACTACCGTAGTTCTACACCTGATACAGTAGGCCGCTAACACTTCACGCTAAACTCAATTGCTTGGTTGCTCTGCCGATGTTCATGTAATAGTGATAGATATATAGTGCACTATACTTACTTGAAGATCGCTTCAAGGTTACAGCTAAATAATGTCATTACTATAACATTTTACAATTAAGATCCAAACTATCGTAAAGAAGTATTTCATGTTAAAATAAAATGTAACGGCCAAAGTAATAACAAAAAGCATTTAACTAAATCTGTATAAAGTTTGTAAGCATAACCAGTTTTAATTTAGTTTTGTA
Source organism: Philaenus spumarius (assembly GCA_018207615.1). Lineage (NCBI taxonomy): Eukaryota > Metazoa > Arthropoda > Insecta > Hemiptera > Aphrophoridae > Philaenus > Philaenus spumarius. The sequence goes on from JAGFPH010002802.1 coordinate 61,168, forward strand.
AAATAACTTTTTACTTTATGTTTAAATCAAGTATTTTTAAGTTTTTTATTCTTAAAATAGTTTATTTAGTATGTATTAGATAAGGCAATGTTTTGATTTGCTTATGTAATTACCTTATGAACTAATTAACACTACTCCTAACAAAACTACTAGAGTAATGTGTAGCAAACCGTCAGCATACACTAACTATTGATTTAGTTAAGTTCTAATAAAACTTCAACTTCTAATAAACTTTTAAGTTCTATCTTCTTTTTTTAATAATATGTATGATACTCATTGTTTAGGTTTGAGATAAATAGTACGTATTATTTGTATAATATTGTGATAACATTGGCCTAAGGATTTATTTTGTTTAAAAGACGAGTTAATTTGTAATAATACTGATTTTATCATCTACATTTTTTTCATTTAATTTATTACATTCTTTTTTTTATTAGGACATTTTCTCCATATTATTTCAAACTTCACCAAACAAATAGTATGTTTTAGGAAGATATTTTAGTACAAACAGATAATGTGAATCATGTATCACTGTCACTATAATGCCTAATTGTAGGCCTAAGACTTTCTAAAGTCTGTTCAAATTTATTTTTACTTTAAAATTGTCATCAATTGGTCTACTATTCTAAATTTTAGAAATTAAATATTTTAAAAAGGTCAGTAGGTATGCCTGATTTATTGGGGGAAATATTTTAAAGTCTTGAAAGTTATGTAAAAAATGTAAATAATTTGGCATACACACAAATGAGGAAATTATAATTACATAATACATTGGTGAACTTAATCAATAACACATTGAAGCTATTTTAATGAACATAATCAATAATAAGCCTAGAATTGGACCACATAGTATTGAATTTTGTACAAATTGACTAAGTTTCACACGGAGTTAGATATTGTTTTTAAACATCATAATCTATTTGGATAAAGGTGGAACCAAGTTAATAATGCAGAATAAAAACACAGAGCATTGTTCTGTAAATTATCGCCGAAGAGTTAAAATAGGTTGATTAATAGTACTGTAAACAAATTTTTGGTTAAGGCATAACCTATACAAAATATTCTTGTTCTAAAAAAAAACAATATGACTTTATATTACCATGCCTACGTTGTTTAGCTACAAAAATCTAGCTCAAGATTTTCTGTATATTTCATGACTAGCTCTTGTGGCAGACATTTTTTAAACAAAAAATTTCAGACAAAAATAAATATCAATTAGAAATGGCAGTAAAATGTTTAGTAATTTGATCGGTACTTACTTATTATACGGAGGCCACTATTTTTTTAAACGTTGCTAGGTCAGTGTTTTAAGTAAACAACAGAAATGCAAGAATAATAAAAAAATAAAATAGCCTAAAGTTCTAACCTATGGTATTTAGTCACAGTATGTTTAGTTGCTAGGTTACTACTAAAAATGGTATGTAATAAAAAACGTCTAAAAATAGTGGCCTCCATATAATACATAAATACCATTTGTTCTTTCATGATCTACTTAATTGGAAAAAGTAATAATTTAAAAATTTTGGTAATATAGGGTAAGTTAGGAATTAATGTACAAAATATGATTTCAAAACTATACAGGGTAATTTTTGTCATTTATTCACAATTTAGTACAATTTATTGGTCCATAATAATTTCGAGAGCAGTGTAGCATGTTTGTCAAATTTATTATTCTCACTGCTAATTGTATAAGCTCTAATGTTACTATATGTTTTACTGTAGCACTAATATTTCAATTTATACATTTTTAAACTTCTAATTAATTATAGCTTCAATAAAGTATTACAATTAATTGTTAAAAAAAAGACACCATGCTATAAAACTGCACAATTTATTGTGATTTTGACATAATATTTTTGTGATGAGCGCCTCGCTCGGGGTTATCCTGCCCAGGCAGTGGTTGCCAGAGGGATTTCTTTATACTTCCTGGTTAGTTTTTGGACATGTCAGGATGGTCTAAAACAAAAGGAAACATCAGGCAATGTGATCCCTCTGGTTAGGTGTTGCGGAAGTTGTTTAATACATTTATTACTTCAAATCTACAAATCTCTCTGCTGGCTCGAATGTATAACTAATACTGGCAGGAGGTAAAGACAAGAGAACCCCCAGAGTAGACAGCCTCAGATCAAGGTTGCTAACAGACTGACTTATTCTACAATCTAAACTAATATCCCCTCCCCTTTGACTGCCTAAACTCTGACTTCAGCATATTCTTTATGTACAAACCGTATAGCACATTCACTGTCGATGTGTATCCATCCATGATTAATACTACTTATCTACTACTTATTATATTCGCATAAGATGGAGAATACCTGCCACATGTTTGAAAAATATGTATGTTTAAATTTTACTAATATTGAAGAGAGTAGCTAGGGACTTGCTGTTTTTGGAACAGATTTTCAATCCAACCAAAATAAGTAATAAATACAAAAACTCTGAAAAAGAAAATTGTGTTTACATAAAATTTGTATTTATTTTATTTATACTCACAACTAATTATTGTTGGTTCCTTCTTTTATTTTTAAATATGAGAAAAGGCCTGCTGAAAAATAAAAAAGTTATTACACAACAATATTAATATTTTAGTGAGAAAAACATGGCCTATTCGTAAAATTAAGTAAATTTTAAATTAAAACTGCTTATGTTATTACAATGAAGCATCTTGTTTTAATGCTACTATTAGATGTTACGTAAAAACATTGGTTTAAAACCAAAATATTATTAGCCTACATTCGTTTGCTCACTACTTATGTACAATTGTGGCTTATTTTATAACCGTCCTTAAGTGTATAGAATTGTTTCGCTAAAGTTTTTGAAAAATATTAAGTATTTTTATGAAGTATGATAACGTAATATTTAATTTATAATGAAATATATAGTTCAGTTTGCATTACCTAAGTTTAGATGTGTAAACATAGATTGCTCCAAATTTATGAAATGTCTTTTTATAAAAATAAGTAAATTTTTTTAATTGGTCGTTTTTTTACAATATTCAAACGTGGAAAATTTTGTAGAATATGCAGCAGAACCGTTGCATTTATTGATAAGCCTATATTAACTGTTAAATATTAACTTTTAACTATTATTTACTAGGTTTATTTGGTAAAAGTTTATTTCAGGTTGATGTTTTATTTTTAACAGACTAGCGATATACTGGTAACTTATAGTGTAAACTTTAAGGGTCTGCTGTAGTGGCGGCCATCTTAGCTTTTTATCCCATAAGAGCAATGTTAAATTTCAAACCATTTATTTCGTTTATTTTTTATCATAAAATTGTTTGCAAGGTCTCATTTTAAGCACAGCCACAATACGCATCCATTTTGCTTTTCACATTTTTTTCATTGTCACATAATTGACACTTTTGAAGTACCAAGTTTAAACTTTTTTCTATACACGGTAAAAAAAGTATAATTAAAAGCGAAACGCAAGCCGTATCCGCAATTTTATAAAGAATATTCAGTTTTTTTTTCAGCACTCAATTGCAAAAGATGGACTTATAAAATGGTTTGAAATGAGGCAATGTCAAAGAGCTCAGCTGCAAGAAATTACACTGTTTAGATACGGCTATAGAGAGAAGCGCTGACGTTTCCGGTTGCTTTCTCGTTTACTGGAGCAGACCCTTAAATCATGCAATTTAAATAAAACCTTATCTCACCTGCCCACATTATATTCAAAACCAATTTTGACAATAAATATTGGGTATCAATTAAAAAAAAAACAATATTTTGACTTTAGACTCTACAGAAAATAAGCAATTTCATAGATTTGGTGTAATTTGATAATTCTAAGATAAGATTGAAGGATTTTGTGTTAGAATATTATTGCAAGTTAAATTAATTTACTTAAAAATTTTCAGCATTGAAGTAGAATTTTGCTATTAAATACACTGGGCACATAGATTTTATTATTTATCTATTCACCTTACTTTTTGAGACTTTGTACAAATTATACACTTATTGCACACTTATAATTACATTATTGCATCTACAGAAATACAATTATTGTATAGATAATCTAATATATTTTTTCATCAAGATTTGTAGGTACTTAAGTATAATAGTAAATTGAAGTTACATTGTTACATTGACTCATGAGGCTCATCCTAGGACATTAGGTGTAAAATATTGATCGCTAACAATTATTTTATTGAATAAACTTTTGAAAACAGCTGTAGACGAAATGTAATGTTTGAATTGTTGCAGAACAATTTAATCTATCACACGTCTCAAAACTAAATTTTAGTAACCCATTCTGAATATTATGTAAGTTGTTGTAAATATAACATGTAGCACATGCAGCTTAAACCAAAATGTATATATATTACTTTGAATGTTTTTATTAATTTTGTATTTTATTATTATTATTTTACTTTAACTATATTTCAAAAGTTAATTTAATGTTATATTACTATAGTGTAAATACTAACTGTAAATATAAATACTGATCCTTGCATTTACCACATACAGTAAACAGCTTTGAGATCAATAAAAAAATGAAACCAAACACTCTTTACAAAATGGAATGGTAAACAAATTTCCAATAAAATCATGTTTGATTTTCATGATTAGCTGATTTTAATTTACCAAATACATTTACATTGAAACCCAACCTTTCAAAGATATACAGTTCTACAGTATACAGATCTAGAATTAATTATTACAGAGAGACAATGATAACCGCTCAAGTTTAACGCATAAAAAAAATTATTAGAATACAGTAGAGTCCCGCTATTCCGAAAATCCGCCGATTCCGAACAGAGTTCAGAATAATTCGACCACGCAGCTGAACCCCTGACGTTAGTTGAGCAAATTTCCAAATTAAGTTTGTAGGCCCATGTTTTAGGGTTTCAACCAACAATTTGGGAAATAGGTCTATTCACGACGGTGCTGAATAGCTGCAAAATGGTTCGCACGCCATTCCGCATATTGGGAGTATCTTCAATACACAAAGCATTGCGTGCCTTGCATGCCAACCCAACGGTAATATGTGGAATGTTTTTTGAGATCTAAAACAAACAATATTTATGGTTTTAGGGGTTGTTTCAACCCTTAAACGCGAAATATTTCAAAATTCTTTCAAAGTTCAAATCTAAAGCCTATGAGCAATATGTGTAGCAAATTCGACGTTCCTAGGCCATATGGATTTTGAAATATAAAAGAAACAATACTTATGGTTTCAGGGGTTGTTTCAACCCTTAAACGCTAAATATTTAAAAATTCTTTCTTAGTGCAAATCTAAGGCCTGTGAGCAATACGTGTACGAAATTCCACATTCCTAGGCCATATGGTTTTTGAGACATAAAACAAACAATATTTATGGTTTTAAGGGTTGTTTCAACCCTTAAACGCGAAATATTTCAAAATTCCTTCTAAGTTCAAATCTAAGGCCTATGAACAATATGTGTAGCAAATTCGACGTTCCTAGGCCATATGGTTTTTGAGATGTAAAACAAACAATATTTATGATTTTAGGGGTTGTTTCGACCCTTAAACGCTAAATATTTAAAAATTCTTTCAAAGTTCAAATCTAATGCCTATGAACAATATGTGTAGCAAATTCGACGTTTCTAGGCCATATGGTTTTTGAGATATAAAACAAACAATATTTATAGTTTTAGGGGTTGTTTCAACCCTTAAACACGAAAATTTTTAAATCCTTTTTTAGTGCACCTCTAGCACCTATGAGTAATAAAATTTGCCACCAAATTCCACGTTCCTAGGCCGTATGGTTTTTGAAATATAAAACAAACAAGATTTATGGTTTTAGGGGTTGTTTAACCCTTAAACGCTAAATATTTAAAAATTCTTTCTTAGTGCAAATGTAAGGCCTATGAGCAATATGTGTACCAAATTCCACATCCCTAGGCCATATGGTTTTTGAGATATAAAACAAACAATATTTATTGTTTTAGGGGTTGTTTCAACCCTTAAACGCAAAATATTTTAAAATCCTTTCTTAGTGCGCCTCCAGAGCATATGAGCAATATGTGTACCAAATTTCACATTCCTAAGAGGTATGGTTTTCGAGATACTGTGATGAGTGAGTCAGTCAGTGGTATTTCAGCTTTATATATAGATTCTAATTGAAAATTCAAATTTTCCGCCAAAATGACGTACTTTATTGACAACTACTAGCTAATTTGTGGGCCGATTTTTAAAAAAACTGGAGTGGGACCACCGGAGGATGATCCTCTTTCATTTAATTTTTTTTTTTATCAAAATCGGTTCATTAGTTTCGGAGTAATAAAACATAAAAAAAAGCATATAAACAGGTCGAATTGAGAACCTCCTTCTTTTTTTTGAAGTCGGTTAAAAAATACCGATTTTTTTAACATAAAAACAGGAGAAATTAAAAAGACTTTTGTGAAAAACAAACATTTATTGTTATACAAATAATTTAAATAGAGACATTCATAGAGCCTAAGCTTGATGAAAATGTCTGAAACCAAATTGGAATGAAAGCTTGTTTTTTTCTTCACGTTTTCCATCCGTTTTGCGGGAAGGAAGCTACCGCCACAAGCGACCGGTGAAACGGATACCGGGTTCGTCAGAAAGAAGGAAGGATTAGATACAACAGCTAGGCACTGGTAGTGTTGTCGTCACCGGCCAGTTGCGTTCATCCGTTTTTCTCCACCGTTTTCGTCATCTCGAAGGAATTTTTTTTCTCGATCTTTTTTCAAGACGATGCGGTACTAACGGACTGACTGCTGTAGGACAAAACGGACAGTTTAAACAACCTGTCCCTTCCCTTTCGTTTTTAGAAGAAAACGGAAGCGTAACACAACGGAATTAAAAACCGGATGGTGTAAACCTACACTAAGGCGAGGTGAAGAGAATTCGCCGTGTCTGCGTGTGGTACGAGTTCAGTTTGAGTGTTCACCTCTTCCTCGCTGTCCTCCGAGCCGATTAACGCTGTATAGAGCAGATGTCCCCGCACTTAATTTATACCTTAACAAGTCAATACTCAGATCAATATTCATGAAATCCGTCTATTACGAATTCCCGCTAAACTGAACGGTGTTCGGTCCCAATTAGTTCGGAATAACTGGACTCTACTGTACCTCAATACATAATTAATTACATTTTCTTTTAAATCCCTTAAATTTAGCGCTCATATTCTATTAACTATATTTTATAGGTAAAATTAAGAGAAGAAACTTTTGACCGGAAACTATACTTATTACATTTTTGTAAATGGGTCACCAATAATAAGCAAAGCTTTCATTTAATGCTGTTGATCTTGAAAATTTGCAGGCAAAGAAAAACTCAAACTCAAAGAAGAGAAAAAGATCTCCAAGAAAAATATGATTTAAGCTGTAAGCCGTTTTAACGGCATCAATATGTGCGACCAGCAAACTAGAGTAAAGGTTAATAGTTTGTATTTATTGAAATTGTTTGAATGTATTGTATTTTATAATGCAAACGGACAAGTTGAGTTATTTGTAAGTTCCAAAGAATATGTGTGACTTTAGAAAAAGTGATTGTGTATTTATATTTCTTGAATGAAACATAAATATGTATGCATAATGAAAACCTCATTAAACATAGTTGACAAGATTGTTTATAGTGCAATAACAGTTTGAAGACTTAGAATATATTTAAAAGAACTTTAAGAAAACATTATATATACATTTTTGTATATAATATGTGGGAAAATGCAGACGGTAGTTACTTTAGTAGCTTACTCCAGAGAGAAATGTTTTAGCATAGATTTGTTCAAAAAATTTTTTTGAGTGAAAGTACAATGGACATTTTAATCACATATAGAAGGCAAAACTTACGCCGACTGCCTTTACAAGGATAGATCAAGATTGCACAAATTAATTTGTTTGTATTTTTCTTTGTATGGCGTTCTGTAACCACTTGGAACTTTTCTAGTTTTGTCATCTTCGTCTGTGAATTCTATTGTCGATAACTTTATATATTCTGTTGATCGATCTTTTTTCCTAATTTTATTTCATGATAACTTTTTCACTTTTTAGTCACTGTCAAATTCATGTAAAACACTTTTTTTGCGTGACAATGTACTGAGAACAAAACACTATAATTATATCCAAATAATTTATAAACTTTTATTAGGGAACATGGTTTGAATAAAATAACTTTTACAGAATGTGTTTTTGTTTAGAAACATTAATTTGTCTGTCTTTCATTGGTTGAAAACTGATTTTTTTCTTTTCTTTGCTAATAGTTTATTACACTGTATTCAATACATTGCTAATTTTATATTGACCTACCTTTACATGTAGATCAAAACTTCTTGGTGATTACATAATTTTGTATTATTAAGAAGTTATATATATATACTTTTAGGCTACATTGTTTAGAATGTAAAGGCCTTCTTGAAATAGATATGCACTAAATTTAAATCAGAAAATTTGTGACAATAGTATATTGTTAAAATAATTAAACAATAAACACAGTGGTCTATAATTATAATAAAGTACCAGGAGACCGAGCTAAAGCTCGATTATAAGCAGGGCTATGATTTCAATAATTATTGAACATTTAAAAATGTACAAACAGTTAATTTAGGTTAGGCCTATAACATTAAACAACTAAATAAAGGGTATGTTTATTTAGCAGAAGTATTCGTTGCCATGGTAACTATAAATAGATACAACATTAGGTTACAGTTTAAAAGAAAACAGATGATTATTGTAATGACATTGAAAACATTTGCATCAGCTGTGCTTTGTATTGTTTAAAATGGACAAATTTCACTTTTTAATTTAATAAAAAGACGTAGAAAACGAATTTTCCCAGACTGGTGACCATTTCCTATCGATTTCTCGTGGCCAAAAGCCCCATATTCAATCAAAAAATCAAAAATCCTTAGACGGAGATTCCAGATCCATTTAGCAGACAAACAATTATCTCTCGCTTTAGAAGATAAGATGTATATTTTCAGTAAAATGTTTTCTTTTATAATATATACTTCATTAAGTGTTTAGCAGTTAATATAACTTCATATAATATTTTGTTTAAGAGAAAAGGTGGAATATAATTTTCTTAATGATTCATAATACAACAACATTATGTATTCTATATCTTAAAATGAGTCATAATGTTAAGGATGTAAAACCTATTGTATAATTTTATTTTTTGTCGTAAGTCCTAGTTTCTCATCAACAATTGGTCGGTAATTTCTACTTTCTTAACTCTAATGTCGTAACAGGATATAATTGGTGTCATTGCTGATAAAATATATCTGATATATACATATAGTTACCACTTTTCTTTATATTGTACATTATATTACTAATAAACATTTGAGTTTTGAGGAGATCTAATACAGATCAATAGTGATGACATAAAATGAAGATGTCAAATTATTTTATGAAAAACTGATACTGGATCATTAAAAGTAGGGTCAGATGGTAGGTTGTGTCACCATACATCCTTGGAAAGTCCTGATAAATAAATTACGTGCCGTACTCTTTACATACAAATAAGTTATTGAAAACATTCAGCTTTGAAATCAGACGAATAAATATTAGAACCGAGATAAATATCTACTAGGTAGATTCTGTTCAGAATCCTGTTGTTTCTAGTTAAAGGATTAGTTTTGAATGAAAATGTCTTATATATTACAAACTTTAATGATACAAACTAATTAATAACTAAAATATGGTTTAAATTTCAGTATGTATATGGAACTTAAAACCAAAATCTACGGTGATTATATATTTATCATTATTACATAAAACTATTACACATTTTTCTAAATACTCAAAGCTATTAAATTAAACATTTTCTTTATGTGAAAACAATGTTGTACATTTATTTCTTTTTTAGTAATTTAGATAGTTTAAAACTTGTACTTGTTATCGTTGAAATATTTTTGTCCTTGCTGCCTTAATTATTTGGTATACCTGCTGTAATACTTGCTAAATGGCAAATATTTAATTAATAACATGTATTTAAGTGTAATTTGTTGATTTATTTTATTTGTATTTGTTCATTAATAAATTCATTACTTAATAATTGTTTTATTTTATTCCCTTTCACTGATTCCATTGAATATTATCTTCGATTAATAAATTATTTATGTTTAATATACCGGTACAACTTTTCTAGAAAAAAATACCGCTAGGGTTTGTCTTATCGCTATTAGAGCAGAAGTAACTACGGTACATTAAACCAGTGTGTTTGGTCAATTTGGATTAAAAATGGAAATTTGGTGGGAGACTAGATTTCATCATTAGATAACCACCAAGAAAATACTCGCCAAATGTACAGCTCCATAAGGCTTCTTTTAATTAATAAGCCTGTGAATTTCACAAGAGCCACCAGTAATGTATTGGACATAATAATTTCTGCATTATTTAAACATTTCACACAGGGCCTTTAATTGTAAATCAAATGGCCAGAGGAGTATCTTTTTGTTAAGCTCGATTTTACAATTTGGACTCTCTTGCTATGATAACCATACATGTTTTCTGCCATTTTAAGAACTTACGCCATTTCATTTTTATATACAAGGATCATTCAATAATTAAAGAGATGAATTGGTCTGGAGAAAAAACTGTTGGTAGGGTAGTTTGGTAATTTTATGGCTTTAAGTTGACATCACTGGGATGAGCATTGACCAGCTGATGGATCAACATTGTTGTGTTTATAACCTCAAAAATACATTTAATGATGGAGAGTCCACTTGAAAATTCCACATAATTGAACAACGTTCTGTTATTTGTTTTTTACTAGCTGAAGGTGAAAAACCAGTGAACGTATACTCTAGAATGACTAAAGTGTATGGTCACAGTTGTATGAATTGTGCAAATTTTTACAAGTGGGTAGAAAAGTTCAAAAATAGTCGAGACTCAGTGACTGATGAACACCATTCTGGCCGACCTGTTGAAGTTTCAACTCCCTCACTTGAAGGTCGAATTGATGGCATTCTTACCGACCACCGTGTCACTGTGAAAATGATAGTTGAATTATTATATTAGTATTGGTACAGTTCATAACATTATCTCTAACAAGTTTAAGTACCGTAAAACATGTGCAAGATGGGTCCCAAAGGAGTTGACGCGGCTACACAAGGTTGAGAGTGTGCACAGAGCTAAAGGAACGTTATGAAAGAGAAGGTGAGCACTTCCTAACAACATTTTAACTTGTGATGAAACTTGGGGTCATTATTATGAGCCAGAATCAAGAAGGCAAAGCGTGGAGTGGAAGCACACCAGCTCACCTGTCAGGAAAAAATTCAAAACACAAATTCAGGGCATCAGAAGGAAAAGTCATGTTGACAGTGTTTAGGGACCCTGAAGGTCCAGTTTTTTGTGATTATCTCAAAGAGTAGCTTACAATAAATGGCCAATACTACTCGGATATGCTTTTGAACAAGGTGAAGCCAGCCATGAGAGAGAAACGTCGTGGATCTCAGAAGAGAGATGTGATTCTCCAGCAAGACAACGCACTTCCTCATACTGCTCAACTTTTAAACCATCGACAAAATGGGCTGGGAAGAACTGCCTCATCCCCCTTACAGTCCTGATGTAGCACCTAGTGATTTCCATTTGTTTGGTCCACTGAAGGAGGCATTACTTGGGAAGAGGTTCCAGGATAACGAGGACGTCAAAAAGTTTGTTGGAAATTGGCTCAAACAGCTAGATAAAGATTTCTTTGCAGCCAGTATAAAAAAGCTTGTAGTCTGTTGGAGCAAGTGAATAAATGTTTAAGGGGATTATGTTGAAAAGTAGAAAAAGCATTGTTTTGTAAAAATAAACGGTTTTTTCTCCAGACCGATTTGTCTCTTTAATTATTGAATGACCCTCGCAGTATTCAAATTTTCACTTCTAAAACAACTACTTTACGAATCTTTAGTGAGATTAAAGGTACAGATGATATGCTTACTTTTATAAAAAAAGTACACATGTATATGAAACTATTTTTGTACTTGTATATAGCACGTAGCAAATTTTATAGACACATACTATTTTAAGCAACAACTTGGCAAAATGTCTCTTATTTAGTCAGTAGACTTTATCAGAAATCTAAATCCTCGGTAAAAGATGGTAAACCTAACACATTTTAATTATATAAATAAAAATTTAATTTACATTTTAATTATTATTAGGCTAAACATTTAAATAGTATTATTTTTATGCAGTGCTTTAAATAAAACGAGGTCCAAACTTGAAAAAAATAATGCAGTAGAACCTCGATTATCTGAGGTACCTAATGTGAACCGAGTCAAAAATCAAAAGGGAAACGGTTTGTGAACCGGTGAAATGAATGAAAACGTAGTCAAAGATGTGAAAAAAGGCATCTACTGTATTATCAAATGAAAAACTAACATACAAATAAAAATACAAAATGATAAAAAGAGATACATAGGCTACAGTACATGATCCAATTACCGGTACAGAAAACGTTTCTTGATCCATATTTCCATTCATTTATTCATCTGTGGGCGGTCCAAACACCTAATGCACTTCAGCCTCACGGGATTATTGCGCTCCCACCTTAAGGATGTGAAGACCCCTAGTTATCCTTGTCAAGTTTCATAAGCTCGATGAACCTAGAGATCCTTTTGACAATGTTCTCCTGGGGGATGGTTTGGCCTTTGGTCAGTTTCACAAAGGTTTCGTAACTTACCTGTTCAAGTCTCTCAGACTCAAAAATCAGATGTTCAGCAGTTTCCTCCTGCACGCCACATTTTCTGCATTTAGGATCTCCGGCAAATGAAATATGCTAGGATCTCCATCCTTAGCATATGTTTCCTAAGATGGCCGTGTCCTGTAATTAGGACTACTACCTTCTTTATACTGCACCTGCTCAATGTTAGGATGTCAGATGCAGTCTGCTAGATGGACCAGAAAGTGAAAGCTTGCTCATCCTCAAGCCTGTGATGCCCTTCCACCTTGTTCCATGTTCTAGTTTTGCCCACTCGGCGACAGCCTGCTTAGCTGTTGCCTTTGCTATTCCACAGAACGGTTCAGGTCCTATGAATTCAGACGCTGATGCCTTGTTTGCCAGCTTATCTGCACACTCGTTCCCATCTATTCCAACGTGCCCTGGAACCCAGCAGAGTGTGACTCTGTTGAGACCTGCTAGCTGAATTATGGATCTGACGCATTCTTAGACCTGAACTCAAATGAGCTTAGAGCTTTCAAAGCTGCCTGGCTGTCTGAATAAATACAGATTTCTTTATTGATGTGTCCGAGTCTGATGTTTTCCCTGGCACATTCTAATAAAGGAGCTACTTCTGTTTGGAATACTGTTGGGTAAATCCCCATAGGAAGGATACATTCCTGCCCTGGATCCCCACCACATATTCCTGCTCCAGCGTTACCCTTAGTTTTTGAGCCATCAGTATACCATTCAAACTCGAACTTAGGGAGGGGTCTCTTTCCATCCAACCATTCCTCTCGACTGGGTATTATTACCCTGAATGGCTTTTGGAAGGAGTATTGAACTTTCATGTGGTCCGAGATCATGTCCAATATTCTGTCTCTGACAACCAATGTTTTTATTCTAGAATATCCCAGATACCTTGGGTTACGTATCCAGAGTTCTTCACATTGAAGGCGATGAGCACTCTTCCTTGCTACTATTTTTACAAAGAGGTCCAGCGGAAGAATGTTAAGACAACAGTCCAGAGTTGCTCCAGAGGTGCTACTGATAGCTCCTGTGATGGCCAGACAGGCCAGATGTTGAGCACTCGCCAACCCCGCCACCACACCCTGGACCTCTTTTCTAGTCCACCACACAATGGCGCCATACGTCATGGTGGGTCTCACCACAAAGATATAAAGTCAATGCATGAGCTTAGGCTTCAATCCCCATGTCCGCCCCACCATACGCCTGCTCCCCATCAGTGTCCACTTACTATCAATCACTCGATTGAGTTGCACATTGAAGTTCAGCCTCTGGTCTAAGATTACATCCAAAAACTTAACCTCCGTTGCTGTAGCAATCCCACTCCCTCGAAGGATTAGTGGCCCAAAACTCTCCAGTTTCCTTCTCCTGATGAATGGGATTACTTGAGTCTTCTTTGGACTGACGCTTAGTCCTGTCTCAGCGCACCACTTCTCCACAGTTCCAAGCGCCATTCCCAGTATTTCTGCTACTGTTAGTACAAACTTACCTAGAACAAGTATGACAACATCATCCGCATAGGCTTGCTTCTGTGTTGTTGAGTTTTATGAGAAGGTCATCTTGATCCATAAGTTTTTCTGTTTGACGGAACTCGCTCGCTTCTTTGCCGTTGTTTCATGCAGTCGTCGTAGCTGTAGAATCTCTGTTGAATTTGTCTCCGACTGTGGCTCTAGGTACTCGAAGGCCTTTTTTAACTCTTTGCAACCTTCACTGCGGCTGATTTTTTCATTTTTAGTGTAGTACTTAATAATGATTAAAAACTGTGCGTTTTATTTACTGGAACCCTTTTTTGACAAAATCCTTTGTGACTAATATAAGTACAGTACAGTAGATTTGCCGCTTTATGTGGATTTCACTTTGTGAGGTTACTTTGACGCATGCATCTACAGCAAACCGAACTTCCAAACATTTTTTTACTACCTCGGTTAACCCGGAACTCGGTTAGTCGGGGCTCGGATAGCCGCGGCTCTAATGTATTAATAAATAAGTATGTCTTGTCTGTACCAATTGGCAATCAGCATTGCTCAATCCTAACCATTGTTTGGTTGTATTCCGTATTGTGCTCTCATTTGGAATATTTATTTTTGAATTAATTAATCATGAAATTAAATGAGTGATTCGATAAGTATTAATCACTAAATGTGGTCTAGATTGTATCATGTTAGGTCTAATTTTGATTACAATAATCTCTTCAATATGTTAAACACTTTTTCACGCTGAAAAAGTTAATAATATAAAAGTTTTTAAACTTTTCGGCCGCCTCGACTCAGAATTATTGGTCTTTTATTTGTAGTCGTTTGCAGCGCTCGTCGAACGCCATAGGCGTGCCATGAGTCTGGCAAAAGGGTGTCTGGTACTGCCAAGTTGTCCCATTTCGAGGCTGAGCTGAGGGATAATGTGGGAGACTTACTGTAGTTGGCTCGCGGAGTCGCAACCCACTGTAGTGTGGGGATATCTTGAAGTTTTACGACTGGCGATTGGCGGACGTAAAACTCTGAACCAAGTGTGATTGAGGGAGTGGATGGTAAAGTGCAACGTTAAATCAAAACGTAAAAAAAAATAATAAATCGCCGTTCCGGCAAATTTGCATATGTCACCGCCTCTCCCGACCCTTATTTAACCCCCACCCCAAGCCGCCAAAATAATATCACGACCCAATCTCCCATCAAAATATAAATTTCGTATTATTTTGAGAAAAAAACGTATATTCATCTGAACAGATTACTTACGGTACTACAGTTTATAATAATTTCAGATCGTATTGTTTGTAGTAGTTATCAAATACAGTATAAACATATTGTTTGAATATTATGTTTTCCAGGTTTAAAAATCTCGGTTTTCCTTGCACTATAGTTCAAAAAAATTTCTCCTCATTTACAGAACAATATTTACATTTTGCTACTAGTAGAATAGTCATTCTAGGAAAAATCGTAAGTTGTTTGGTGTATATCTTAAGTTATTGTTCTTATGAAATCAAATTGGATCTTGAATATGTGAAGTAAAGATAACCAAGTTTTTTCAGAATTAAAAAAAAAAACAAGTTTTTTGGAACTTAGTTACTGTTCTTACTAAGAAAATTTGGGACCTTGTATTTAATTGAAATTGTCTAAACAAAAATGTTTATAAAAATGAACTTATAATTATTTTAATTTAAGATTGTCTTCAAATAACAAACATGTGATTACAACGCGTTTGATTTATTAAACATATTTGTTGTGAGATTTTGTGTTGTGTTTTTATTTCATCTATATTGTTCTCACAAGTCCAGCTCATTATTTACTTAGGCCTATGTGATTACAAGTACACTACTCTTTCCCGTATCCAATTCTAAGAGTACGGTACCTATGGGGAAAGGTTGTGCTGTATTTCAACTTGTGCAAGCCCATTATCATTTCTTGAAATCACATGGGAAGAAAAAATAACATATCTTAAAAGCGAAAATTACTAATGAAGGTACAAATTCCTGTGTTTTGATATCACCCCAATCCCAATTATTGCTGATAGCAAGAGGTGTGCACTGTCCAATTTCAATATAGTAAAATTTCTTATTAATTAATCCTGTGTCTGAGGTTTACTTGTTGAAACAACAAATTTTCCTTTCCAAAAAATGTTTTCATCTAGTGCAGCGAGCACTGGTCAAGGGCCACCATTGAATGAACTCGTATAAATTTAAATCATATTAGTAAACATAACAGAGTGGTAGGGATCGAAATAAACAAATAGTAAAATTTCAAAATAATTATAATTTACTAGCTGGCCCAATCTGGCTTTCCACGGATAGACAAATCAAAGTTAAATGTATATTTTTAAAAAATAGATATATATATCAATATATAATATTACACTATGTATTCTTAAGGGGATTTTTAGTAACTTTGACTCCCCCAAACCCCCCTAAAATTTCGAATTTATTGAAAATCTTTCTTAGCGAGCACTAAGGGCCCTACATACCAAATTTCATTCCAATCTGTTCGGTGCTTTTTGAGATTTCGTGGTGAGTCAGTGAGTGGTATTGGGATTTTATATGCAGAGTGAGACAAAAGTCTGGAAACAGCATAATATTTCAAAAAGTACGAGTCTTATGAGATAGCAATAGAAGCAGTTATTCACAACCATAAAAGAAACACTTTTTGGTGAGTTTAAAATTTTTGACCGCCATCTTGGAATAAACTTCATTTTTTTAAATGGGAAGGTGGTTCATTAAAAACTATTAATTATGCTTCTTTTTGGATTTAGAATTAAATAAGCTTTCAAACGATATGCCACACAACTGTATTCGGTTGAACAACTCGAAATCAATTATTTTGAAAAAATCAAAATGGCTGTAACTAAAAATTTTTAAATACGTAAATATATCGTTGTGTTGCATAGGCCTATTGTTTGAAAGTTTATTTAATTCTGAATCCAAAAAGAAGCATAAATAATATATATATATTTAAATAGTACAGAAAAATGGGGCAAAATCGGAAAACACGACTTCGTTGTTTTTTGCCGCCATTTTGAATCGGTTAAAAATATGGATGTGCAAATTTCACCGTTGGTTTTCTCTTGAAATTCTACATCGAAATGATGTATCACATGACCACCTTCCCATTTAAAAAAATGAAGTTCATTCCAAGATGGCGGATCCAAGATTGCGGTCAAAAATTTCAAACGCACCAAAAAGTGTTTTTTTTATGGTTGTGAGTAACTGATTTATTCCTATCTCATAAGACTCGTACATTTTGAAATATTAAGCTGTTTCCAGACTTTTGCCTCACTCTGTATATAGATTTAACTGAGCAACATGTTTCACCGTTAGGCATCATCAGGCTACATGTAAATAAATTATAATTGTGAAATTTTACCTTTTGGTTATTTTGATCCTTAATATGGAGTTTCACTAAGTACCGACTGTTTTTACCTTAAATTGTAACATAATAGTATTACAAACTAACTTCTAGAACCATGATAATATGTTGTTCATGATCATAAGAAATTAAAATTTAGAATCATAATGCATTTTAGTAAATAATCCGTAATTGTTTATTTTATATTTTATCAATACAAAAGGTGCCGTATATGATGGTTAAATTAATTTGAATCAATTTATATTATTACAGACTAGGGGCTCTTCCACTGCTGTGACATAATATGATGATGTCAATGCAAACATATTATTGTATACTGTATTGTGTTAATTTTGCGGAAATGATGATTGATTAGGGCAGAAGAAATTGAGTACGATGTAAGTTGGGTGGTGGGGGTTGTTGTGAATTGTACCATAGATCATGAATAATAAATAGATCTTGCATCCATACGGGGGCTGTGTGCCGGAAAAAAGGTTGTCGCGAAAATAGTACATGATCGCGCCGCGAAGTAGCGCTAGGGAGAAAGCATTGGTAGCATTGGTGTTTCAAACAGCTTTTTTCGTTTCCCCAATAGATAGCGCCAAAAAAGTCGAGTTTCTAGTGGAACAAAATATTGCATTGGATCGGAGTTCTATTAGGTTATCCAAATACAATGATTGTACTAATTGTAAGGCCTGTATTACACTATCAAATTTCTTTGTCAAAGATCTTTGATCAAATTTCTTTGATGAAATATTTGATAGTTTAATATGCAATCTTTTATAAAAGTTTTCACATGTCAAATTTATTTGTCAAAGATTCTCCAAGAGAGAATTTTTGATCAAAAATCTTTGATCAAAGATCTTTGAAAAGATCTTTGACAAAGAACTTTGATAGTGTAATACAGGCCTAAGGTATATATCGAAATAGACATGCAATATCCCCAACATTATTTGTCAACAAAATCCCTAATTTTGTCCATAATTTTTTCAATTGTTTAACAGGAATTTTAAATATTTTTGGAATAAAAACTAGCCTAAAGTATTCCCTGAAAAGTCCCATACGTGTTATTGTAAGTTTCGTCAAAATCGGTTCAGCCATTCCGGAGATTAGCCCAGCCAAACAGATAGACAGACAGACAAAAAATGTATAAATGTGTGTTAGTTCAGGTTTTGGTAATGTGTGAATAACATCAAATTATGAGCTTAGAAAAAGCTACATTTTGAAATCACATACACATAGAACTCAATTTTATTTATTTGTATAGATGAGGTTAGTCGTTATGGGAATTAAATACAGTACACAGTAACATTTGCAAATATATGTAATGAATTATGTTGTATACAAAATATCTATGACTTGCATTATTTATGTAATATTCTCAAACTTAACAAGTGATTTTATTTACAAACATAAAATCTTTTTATGGATAATATGCGTATAATATGGCTATATATATACTAGTTCCATTATTTATATCTTACAACTATTATTGCATTTTTGTAGTGCAATATAACATGCTTAATGTTAAAATATATTATTGTTACATTCTTCCTGACTAATAATATAAGTGAATATTTAAGAAAATAATTACTTTAAAATGTTTCACCAAAATAAACCATGTCACATAAATATTATTACCGACGTATCTATGAATCAAATTCAAAAAGTGGATTATCCTGATTTGCTCAGGTTACGGCTCGATCATTTTTGATCACGTGATGTGACCTCCATCTTGGGCAGTAGCCACGAGGTTTTTGTTCTGATATTAATATTTTCGGCCTATTCGAACGTTGTTGTGCTTGTTAAAAATTTAACTATGCCATCCAGCAACCCCTTGCCACCCAAAGAAAATTCTCTTTTCAAGCGAATATTGGTAAGTTTTTGTTTTAAAATGTATTAATAACTTTGATATAATATTTCGGCGTAAACCCAACAACTGGCCCTAGGCAAGATATGACCAATCGTAGGCCTCAACTCAACCTTGGCATCTAGAACATAACCCTATTATGGCACAACTACACTTATAAACAACATTGATTTTCGGCGTTTTTGTATGCGGTTAATGCAATATTCAGAATTAACAGCACATATTAGTACAGACCTTTTTAATTTTAAAACAATTGGGCTTCAATGATCTAAATTTATTTCTTTAAAACTTATGTCAGTCTTATCAAGAGTAATTTTTGAATGTCATAGGCCTAGGCCTACCTATTTAAAAGAAGTAGTGAATAGTTTAAATAAGTGTAATTTTTAAGTTAATGTATTGACATTCACTAAAAACCTTATTATCCAAGTCTAAATCTAGAAGTAAATAAAATGTTAGATTGATTTAAATTACATTGGAGGAGTAGGCCTAGGCTAGCTTACTAAAATAATAACAGGCCTAAATATCATTTTAAAACCCCTGTAATTATTTTATCTAAATTATTTACATTCTATTCAAATGGTTAATGATGTATGAAAAGAATATGGTAGTATCCATTGTAATATATTTAGTAAAAACATTATAGGCATATAGGTACAGTGATTAAATAACCTACCCAAGTATATCTAGTGATTGGTAGCCAAGCTCTAGAAGCCTAAATTGTTGTCTATGTACAAGTAAATGGGTAGTATAGGGCTATTACCGGATTAAAAATAACAGAATTATTGAAAATAAAGCGAAGTAGCCTATAGCCTAGTTATTGTTTTGATTGAGAATTAAAACTGAAAAACCAGCCACTGTCGAGTTTTTTTTTGTAAAACAATAAGGCCAACTTTAATGCCAAAAATTCAAATGGGCTTTGGCAATTTTATATCTCTATACAAACTAAAGTTCACAAAAACACTATCAGCCATCCGACTTTAACTTTTTAAATCATGTTTTTCATTTACTTAAACCTAGCAAGCATTCACTTAGGCTTTACGTTACAAGGAGTCGATCAGTTCGTTAAACCCCAGACTTGTATTCCTAGATAATGAGAGGAAAGGCAGCATTATACCTAGCTGATTAGTTAGCGTACTTGACTCCGAAGCTGGAGATCTCATGTTCGAATAGGGGTTAAGAAAATATGTTAAAATATCGATTTTTGTGTAGGTATGCCTAATTGTAATTTTTAAAAAAGGTAATTTTCTGACTATTATAGCCCAATGGTGCTTCTGCCCTTAAAAATAAAATAATGAAGAGATTGAGTCTTGTGTATATATTGTTAATAGTCCTGAGAGATTCAAGGGTAAAATTTACAGTTGGCCTCCTCGGCATATTGGCATAGGTGCTAACCGACGAGGGAAAAAATGCTCTAGAACGACATCATAATGTTTAATTCTATTACTAAAAAGGTTTTAAAAATCAAAACTATAACTTAGGTTTAAATAGCAATTTATAAAACAAATATAACCAAATATACCCCCTAACTACAACAAGAACAAATATAGCCTAACTCAAAAATTTAAAGGATCAAATTGTAAAAAACAAATAACACCTTTAAAATAAACTTACCTCATGACATGTTAAATACTATAAATATCAATATTTTTTTGTAGGTTTTACACTACATGGTAAAATAACATTGATTATCATAGGCTACTCCGCTATTCCAACGCATTTAGGCTTATACTGCAATTTATTTATGGTAATTTTATCATAAAAACAAACTTAATGAATTATATATAGGCCTATCAGGATGCATGTAACAAAACACTAAATTTTACAATATTTAATATTTCTGTTATAGAAAACAACGTATTTGATGTTTAAAACTTATATAGGCCTATGTTATTTGTTAATAATATGGAAACATACAGTGATTAGAGACTGTAAGTTAGAATTTTGGGGTATTTTTTTTAATGCTTATTTTCAAATCCATAAGTTAGCAACCTAACCTTCCAATCATCTGTAGGCCTAGTAGGGATGTATACTTTCGCCTATAGATGTATACTACAGTTATCCTAATTGAACTCAGACATCAACATTCAATCAATGAGCAACGTTCAATGTGCTTATGTTGGTAGCACTACTCTTTGTGCAAAAATATCAGTAACAAGGCATATTGTAATCTTAAGGTACACTGAATTAAAAATTCCTGCTCAATTTCTTGTTTTTTTAGGTGAAAAACCAGAGCGGGTATCATTGTCGAGTTTCTACTCAATTATAGAGTTACGTTGTTAAAATATGTTAGGCTAAAGTGAAATTAGATTATTATATTTTGATTAAGTGTTTATTTTTATGCAGTTATTTTTGCATATTTATGCTATTGGTTAGATGTACAGATCTTAAATTTGGCAATATAGGGAATTTTAAATAGTCTATAGTAGAAAATATAATTACAACTTACCGTTGTCAATAGTCAATTGTCGTATAAATTCAATTTATACGACAATTGACTATTGACGACGGTAAGTTGTAATTATATTTTATATATAACAATAGTCGGAATGGCGATAAGCATAATAAGTAAGTCTATAGTAGCCTAGGATAGGTTAGATTTTTGGTTAGGTCTATATACCAAATCTGTGAGTGAGATTTTGTATTTGAATATTGTTTATTATTTCTGCATAAACTTTTATTTTCAACATTCAACAACACTCATTTAATAACATTAATACTCGGAAATTATCAGAAACTCTTTATGAAAAATATGAAAGTTATGTAAGAATAAAATTGTCAATGTTGACAATTCTTACATAACTTTCTTCTTTTATTTA